>VYZU01004117.1:0-38477 GCA_013401355.1 Ceyx cyanopectus
ACTTTTCATATTTATTTTTTTTTCTCAGAGGTGCATTGGATGGCTTAGGATTGATGTGCAATATCAGTAGATGCTCAAATGATTATTTCAGTAGCCTGCCTTAACTGTCTTGTGAAACAGAAGTTTATCAGGTTTCATTCTTGCTTTTATCTAGCAGCACTGCGCCTGTTTTGTCAGATATTTTTTAAAATTTTCTGTTTATGTCATCATAATTAAATATACTCAACTTCTTTAGGGATAAAATGTTTAAAGAAAGCACTGCCGCCTGTATCAGTCATTTAATTGCATGGCAGTTCCTGCACTTTAGCACCTAGTTAGAACCTTTGAGAAGCTGAAATAGGCCACACACTTAAGTCTGTCACAGCTAAGCTTGCCTGGAGTCTCATACAGGAATTCTAATTCTTTTGTCAGTGGTGCCCAGTGACAGGACAAGGGGCAGTGGACACAAACTGGAATACAGCAGGTTTCATCTGAACATGAGGAAAGCACTTCTTTGCTGTGAGAGGTGCCACTCTTGGTGCCTGCCCAGAGAAGTTGTGGAGTCTCAACTGGACAGTATCATCCTGAGCAACCTACTCTGGGTGACCCTACTGGAGCAGCAGGGGCTGGATGAGATAATCCCCAGAGGTCCTTTCCAGCCCCTACCACTGTGATTCTGTACATGGCTTTCCATCAACACACACCATGATAGTGGAGGTGCAGTGACTTTCTCCATGGGTGCCTTGTTAGTATTTCTGCCAAATGAAATGCTATTCTCATTTTAGGGGTTGGAGACAAACTATGTGAGTGCTCCTAGGTGCAGCCTGGCTCTGGGAGAATGCTCAGCTGGCCTCCCATGTGGTCTACAGGTGGAAAGCCTTAGCCCTGGTACTAGAGTCACTTGATCATGGGCTATGGAGACTGGCAGGTCCATAAGACAACATTATAGGCTGTTCAGACCCAGGTGAGCTGTGCTGGCTCTTCTTGTTTTCCCAGCCTGTTTGTTGTGCATCAGCTGTTCCAGAGCTACACTGCAGCTACGTAAGGCATTGCAACAAGCATTGTGTTCCTGAAGGAGAACAGGGTTTGACTACAAGGAGCATGTTAGACAGCCTTTTGACTTTCTTTAGCCTTTTCCTCTCCATACAAAGCCCACCTTGTGGGGTTCGAGAGGGAAGCAAGCTTTGAAAAGCACAGCAGGGGGAAAGAGCACAACCTCACAATGGGCAGAACTGCCACCTTAGCCGAGGAGCATTGGCAGCATACAGGCGGTTTATGAATTAAAGAAGGGAAAAAGATCAATTGCAACTGCTTATGGATAGCCTAATTTTCTAGCCTGCCACGAGAGGGTGCTCCAGTTCTTTGACTTGAAAGGTTTTTGTGTTCAAAGAAAACCCACCACTTTTCCTAACATTACTGTAAGGAGTGTTTTAAGTAGATTTTGGTTTTTGAAAGCCAGATCCACATATCAAAAGGCAGGTGTGGCTGTCTTAGAATTTAAGGAAACAAAGTTTATTTTGCTTTTGCCTTTAAGAGCTGAACTGCTTCCTCTTTATTTGCCTTGTTTCTGTTGGACTTTACCCTAAAAAACTTCATCTGCCAGTAAGAGGTTTTCTAGCCTGGTTATGTGTAAGCATGCAGGCTGTTTTTCATGCGTGAAAAGACATTAAATCTGACGCTTGTGCTAGGTAATCTGAGCCCTCAAATTAAGAGTAACTTCTCATTGCTTCTGTGCACTTCTCACCTGTGAAATGACAATAGTGCCAGCTTGTTTTATGGAGATGTTTAACAAACACAGAAAAGAGCCTGTCTTCAGGCTCACTGTTCAGCCAGGCACTCCTCTTATCCTGCAGGCTGGTAGGGAAGCTCGTTTGTTGTGGTTCTAGCCTGTATTTCAAAACACTTATGGCATGGTAATAGGTCTGAAAGAATGCTAGTGTCTCTGTTAGTTGTTTGACTTGCCCTGAAATGGAAGCTCAAAGCACCGTGCTTTGCTGAATGTTAGCTATCAAACATCCATAAAGAGGGGCTGAAGCTCGAGTGAGGTAGTAACAGAGAATTTTAACATATCCTGGTTGTTTAGCAGTGCAAAAGAGGGAATTGCAGTTAAGTGTTCATGTAGTTGAGTTGTTAGCTTGGAGACTGTGAAAAGCCACACTGAAAGAAATATATGAATCAGTCCTAAAAGACTCTTCCTATAAAGGAGATAAGAAAATCTGTCTAAAATAGAGACAAGACAGACTTCCTGTCTTCCATACTATCATATAAAAACAAAGGTGTGACATCTGGGGTGCTGTAGCTGACCTTTTCTCCCTTGCACTTCATTTGTTAAGAGGTTGAGATCTTAGGTGCATTTTGGGCCTTGGCATCTGTCTTTGTTACATCCACCCACCCATCATTTCCTTTTACAGAAAGATGAAAACACTCATCACACGGTTACCCCCTATGCTCCACCCCAAGCCTACAGGGACGGGAGCTTGTCAGCTTGAAACCATAAAAGCCATCATAGAAACAGCATCTTGGTTTGTTGAGAGAGAAGCAGGCTGAGCATATAGAACAAAGTGCCCTGGTGCAGCAGTGTTTCCTATCACCAAACCCAAGGTTACCCTGCAGGATTGCTGTGGTGCTTCTAGGAATTAGTGATCCTGTGTATTGAGAACAAAGGTCATTCCATGGTGAGGGCTCTGGGAAATAAGGTTGTCTAAAGTTTAAAGGGAAACAGAATTGAATGTCCAGGAATTGGTGCTGGTGACAAATTATGAAGAACTATTTACTTTCCTCTGAGCATTTATCATTTATACTCAGCTGCCTGTGTCTGGCACCTGGAGCCATATCTGTTCCGAAAATGAGACAGGTGATGAGTGTCTGACTCTCTCTGCTCTTGGAGAAATAGTTTATTCCCAAATTCCTTACCTTTGCTGACAGCAAAGAATGTCAGCTATAAAAGCAGGAATTGAAGAAAATTCCCCCCATATCCACTATTTTTCATTTAATAAAGAGCTAATGGTACAAGTAAAAATCCTTGCGGTTAAGGAAACTATTTTCTGTAGTAGTTACAGAATGACAGAATGTTATAGGGGTTGGAAGGGACCTCTAAAGACCAGCAAGTCCACCCCCTCTGTCAGAGCAGAATGGCCTAGAGTAGGTCACACAGGAACAAGTCCAGGCAGCTTTTGAAAGTCTCCAGAGATGGAGATTCCACCACCTCTCTGTGCAGCCTGATCCAGTGCTCACCCTCACAATGAAGTAATACTTCCTCGGGTTGAGGTTGAACCTCCTGTTTTCCAGTTTACAGCCATTTCCCCTAGTCCAGTCACTGGGCACCATGGAGAAGAGTCTGTCTCCATCTTCCTGACACCCACCTTTTCGATATTTATAAGCAATGATAAGATCTCTCCTTTGCCTCCTCTTCTCCAAGCTAAACAGACCCAGCTCTCTCAGCCTTTCCTCATCTAGTAGATGCTCCAGGCCCTTAATCATCTTAGTTGCCCCACACTGGACCCTCTCCAGTAACAAGGAACTACTCCTTGTCCTTCTTGAATCAGGAGCCCAGAACTGGACACAGTACTCCAGGTGGGGCCTCACCAGCACAGAATAGAGGGGGAGGAGAACCTCCCTCAACCTGCTCACCATGCTCTTCCTAAAGCATCCCTGGATGCCATTGGCCTTCGTGGCCATGAATGCACACTGTTGGCTAGTGGTCATCCTCTTGTCCACTAGGACTCCCAGGTCCTTTTATTCCAGAGCTATCCTCTTGCCTTCAGCCAGTTCCCAATCCATCTCACCACTCACTGATCCAATCCACACTTCCTAAGCTTGGCAGAGGATGCCATGGGAAACTGTAAAAAGCTTTGCTTTAGTTGAGGTTGCCCACATCCACTGTCTTTCCCTCATCTATCCATCTAGTGATGCCATCATGAAAAGCTATCAGATCAGCCAAGCATGACTTCCCCTTGTTGAATCCATGCTGACTACTCGTTAGAAGCCTTGTTTTCTCAACATGCTTTGAGATAGTGCTAAGATCAGGCTGTTCCATCACCTCTTCATGTTCCTTCACCTCTTCCATCACCCCTTTTTCCCCACTAGTTGAGAAGTTTATAAAGGAAGATGTTGTATTCTCATATAGATAAAAGGCATGAGTATACAAGATGATTTATGCAACAGGTCTCTGGCAGAGCTACTGATGCAGCACCCTTTCTACAGGGCCATGCTTTCTTTTACAAGTTCACCTGGAAGGGATTTTTATTCTACTTCTCTGGCAGATTTCTTTCCCTTTTTTACTTAAAGCTACTAGTTTCAATCCTACTTCATTAATGGGAGGAAGTTCAGGAGTTTGAGAACATCAGCAGCAAAGACAGTAGCTGTTTTTGAAGTCTGTTGTGTCTTTGTATTCAAAGTGTTAAGTTAGTAGAGAGATGATGACGGGATTTTGTAATGAAAGCTCTAAGTATTGCACTTTAGAAGGTTGGCCATCCACGCTACTTTGAGTCCTGCTCTGCTGTAGCTTCCAGTCTGATATTTAGCAAATTACTCTGTTTCTTTGCTTTAAACCTTCTTCAGCATAGTACAGTTTTTACCCTACTCTGTTGGACTGTCAAGAAAATATCAAAACTGTGAGGCACCCTATGTATTAAGTGCTACAAAAATACCCTGTGTAGTATCAAGTCATAAGATTAACATGCCCTGACTGAGAATGTTCTGTAGGCTGTGAATTTGCTGCTGGTGGAGGGTACATCGTGGTTAGCACTAGAGAAGGCAGTCACCCAAAAAGCATCAGCAGAAGCCTGGGACCTGATGCATTGTCTCTCTTTTTTTTATCCTTAAATTATTATCAATGTATTTTAGCAAAAAATTTGAATCTTATTTAGTTGTAAATACCTGAGTAGACAGCTGGCTACCTACTAAGTAGGGTTTGAAAATAAATCTTACTAGAATTCATATCCTCATTTGAAAGATATCTTTGTGTCTTGTCTCAACTCCAGACAACAATTCCCTAGGTTTAGAAGAACTCATGCTGCTGCTTCCTGACAGCCTCCTGTGTAAAAGCACAGGCACACACATGTTCACTCTCAACTCTGTGTGTTAGCACTCATGCCATTTTAAATCTGAAAAAAAAAAAAGACAAAAAAATAAAAAAGACAGCAGCCCTTGGGCATGGTCCCCAAGAAGGAATGTGGAGACAGCTGCACATTTAGTGCTCTCCTCTGCCAGGGGCTCCTCTCCCCAGTGATCCCCACCCCAGATCTCCAGACAACAACAGGAGATGAATCTCAACAGCTGCAGAGGGCTCAGTTTATGAATCTTAATTAGGGTGATGAGTTATTTGAAGTGTTTCTCTCCATACATCTGTAATGATGGTTGTAAGGGCTACAAAATCCTAATCAAGTTGTCAAGATAATGCCAAACTCTTTATAGATGTGGAGTTCTGGTGGTCTGAGCCTGTGTGGATGCCACATCCCTCTAAAAATAATGCTTATATAGATCATAGTGTTGCTCTGCTAGCATGTTCTCCCTTCTCCTTTCTCTTTTCCCCTGCCCAGGCTGCACCTTTTTTTTTGCACATGCCGATTTTTCCACTAATACTTTTTCCCCGAGAGTAGGTTACCACCCTTACATGATACACTGCTTTCATAACATTGGCAAAGTGCCTAGTAAAACTGGTTTGAGACCTTCACACCCAGACCTGAATATTTTTCCTCCCCCGTTTAAAGGAATGACCTGCATTTTATACATGTCTTAGATTACAGCAACCATCCTCATGCATTAACAAAGCCAAGACTGTAATTTTCTCCACAATTACATTGTACCTGTCATTATGTAGGAAGCCCTGCCCTTTCTTTAGGAGCAAAATTATTAGATTCCTTATATTGTAATTGGATGAGTCATTTAGTTTCATTTCTTCTGCTAGAACATGCATCTGTTGTGTCTAATGTACTTTCCCCTTAATGGGGCCAGCAGTAGCAGTACCAGGAGTATAAAGTCCGTTATAAATAATCTGTCTGTAACACTCACAATACATAGTTTTCAAAAGATTATCTAGTGATTTTAAAAGTAAGAAAAAAAAAATCATGCCAGTGTTCTAAGAT
Organism: Ceyx cyanopectus; assembly: GCA_013401355.1. Classification (NCBI taxonomy): domain Eukaryota; kingdom Metazoa; phylum Chordata; class Aves; order Coraciiformes; family Alcedinidae; genus Ceyx; species Ceyx cyanopectus. The sequence goes on from VYZU01004117.1 coordinate 6,066, forward strand.
GGAGAGGGTAGTAAGTTGACCTAGAGAATACCAAATCTTGAAGTAAACTCTTTCAAGGCATAGCTGGCTTGAATCCTGCTCATCTAAATTACAGTATAAGGCTGAATTGATGAAAACTCATGAAAAGAGAAGCTTGTCTGTCTGTCCATCCCCCCACCATGCTCCCTCTTTATCATCTGGCCCTGGGGTGAGCCAGTGCTCCTTTGGTTCCTGACCCAGGTTACTGCACGTGAGATGTAGGAGGCAGCTGGGAGCAGGGGAACCCTCCCCTGGAGTATTGCTTCCAGTTCTGGGCTCCCCAGTTCAAGAGAGACAGATCTACTTGAGAGAGTTCAACAGAGAGTTAGAAGGATAACCCTTGAGAGGTTATCCTCTCAAGAGGACCTGGGGCTCTCTAGTCTGGAGAGAAGACCGAGAGGGGATCCAACTAATGTCTATAAATACAAAAGGGCTGGGCAGCAAGCAGGCAGGGACAACCTCTTTTCACCTGTGCATTGTGACAGGACAAGGGGCACCGGATTCAAACTCGAGTACAGGAAGTTCCACCTCAACATGAGGAAGAGCTTCTTACTGGAAGAGTTCTAGAGCATTGGAATAGACTCCCCAGAGAGGTTGTGGAGTCTCTGGAGACTGTCAAGACCTATCTGGATACATTTCTTCATGATCCACTGCAGCTCTGTCCTGCTCTAGCAGGGGGGTTGGACTTGATCTTCAGAGGTCCCTTCCAGCCCCTAACATTCTGTGATTCTGTGAAACACCCACCCATCTGTCAGCAGCTGCCCACTGGGTTCCCTTAGCACTTGCTCACTCCACACCCTCAAAACCATAGCTAAATAGTTTAGTGGCCAGTGTCTTGTGCTTGGGGGCAGCTTTGATGAATCCAATTTAAGTTGACTGAAAAAAAACCAAAACCCACCGAAACTAATAGGCTATTGCATACACTTAGCATTGTGTCTCCCTAGCAGGGCTGCTATCTGAAGTGAGACCCTGAAATGTGTCCTTTCAGAATCTTTGAAGTTAAAAGTGAGTTAACTCAGCTGCCATAAGAAGTTACTTCCCCAGGTTTCTAAGAATAGAGTTGCCTCTTCTGTGGTTTAGGAGTGGGGGTTTAACATATATTTTACTTAAGTGCTCATTGAGTTCTTGGCCAAAATGGTTTCCTATCATTCTACACATGTACGCCTTGAATGAAAAGCTGATTATAACCCAGTGCCCATGAACAGCAGCTCTTTGGTGCTGTCATTGAGTTGGTGAGACTGGCAGCTAAAGGGAAAGGCTGGCTGTCCTTCAAGCTGAACTAGGTGAACTTAAAGTTGAATCAACAAAAGAATTATTTGACCAATATTTCCATCAAAAGAGGCTCAATTATGTGAATAAATCTGTTACCAGTTGCTCTAGGAAGTAAGTTCTTAGACTGGTAATCTGCTGCTGCATTTTAATTAAAACCAATTCCAATTTAGAAATTTTACTGAACAGTCACAGAATGATGCTACTAATAAGAGACCATGCCAGCCTAGATTAGTCACCTTTGGAGGACTGATTCTGCTTGGTGTGGTTGGTCATAGCAATTTGGTGTTAGCCATTACTCAGCTCTTCCAGCTTCAGAACTTGAGGTGTGACCCTGCATGTTTAATTTACTGGTCTTTTTAGTGACAAACATTTTGTACTTACTGCAGGTCTCTTCTGGATATGATCAGGTTCTCACCTTTATATTTTAGTCGTGGGTGTGTGTGCTGTTAATCTTCATAGGTGCTTCACTTAGTCTTTGTAGGTGCTTCAGAGTATTTTTTTGGGGGGTACATCCTTTAGGGATGTTTGCCCCAGAATCTCTGCTGATACTCCATGCAGGAGCTTCAGCATCTTTTCTGGAGGGGTTTGTATGTGCTGGGTGCTTCCAGATTGCTAAATTTCAGCTCTTGGTTCAGTTTTTCCAGAGACTCACTGTGCAAACTTTATAAAACTTTAACATTGTTATGCTTGTGTGGTTTGAGATGGAGTCTTGGATCTCAAAGCAATAATACATCCATATAAGCATCTTTCCTTGCTTCATTTCCTTCACTGTTTTTGACAGTTTTGGCATCTGCTCAGTTTTATAACCTATCGGGGATGTTGTTACTTCTAAGCAGCCCAAGCAGCACATAGTTCTATTTGCTTTAAGTGCTTAAAGTAGCTTGAAAGCAATGGGAAGACTTTCTGGAAATGATGTAGGTGAGCAGGAAACATGTTATTAATACTAAAGACCCTTCAAATAACTCTCAAATATTAATTAGCTCCTGATTCTATAAAGTCCTAAGCTGAAAGACCCATTTTAAACCACCGTGGTACAGCAGCTTTCAACCTGGTGTTGATGGTACCTGTGTCTAGGTGCTCTGCTGCTTGCTGAATAGCAATGCTTGAGCTGAGGCATGAATAGTAGTTCACCTCAAGGGTACTTTTTCAACGAAATTTGAGAGTTAAGTAACGTCACAACAGCATGCAATTCCAACAGAGAAAAGCCCTCAATGGCAGGGTTTTAGTGGCGTCTGAAAGGTGGCAGATTGACTGTCTTGATGTAGTGCTAAATAGAGGCCTCAGTAAGGATGACATAGAAAAGCCCTTGACTGGAAGCAGTATCTACATGGGATAGTAAATGCTCCACTCTCTTAACTGCTGCTCTGAGGAGAGCTAGTTATTTTGGAAGCATTTAAACACAGTTTTTGCCATAGGTAACTGCTAGGAGGCAGAAAACTCCTTTTATCCCTTTGCTTTAAGAGGCTAAATCAGAACTAAATGCAAGTTGACTGTGATTTTGGTTACTCGAATATCCAATTTGGAATAGCTTTGTACTGGTAAGAGGCTCAAGAGAATGATTTTGAGAGGAGCATTTGCAGGACTGCCTGTTGTCCTGGAATTTCCAGGATCAAGACAGCACTTGGTGTGCTGGTACAGCCCAGTATTGAGCCCTGGTCCCAAAGAAAGCACTTAGTGTGGCTGGTTCTTGAGGGGATACAATACATCCCTATTAATCGAAGCAGTCAGATGTCCTGACAACCTGTATTGGCCAGCAACAACTGGGAATGTTTTTCTCTGGAGTGGGAGGAAGGAGGAATATAGTGTAACTCTGAATTACAAAACACCCAGCAAAATAAACAAATCTGAATTTTACAAGATAAAGGGACCTTTCCTGGCTCTTGGAAGACATGGGGATTCTGCAGGATCCCTTCTGGGTGGCACAGTTAGACTTTGGTCTTAATCTCAGTTCAAAATTTCTATGTCATAAAACAACACTCCTAAATTAAGCAGTTTTACCCCCCTCCCTCAAAGCAAGCTCTATGGCATACTGGCAAGAAATCTTGGTGTGAAACAATGCAGGTCATGGTCATCTGTCAGAGATCTTATTTCCTCATTTAGACTAAGTCATCTTGCACTTCATTATTTCCCAGTTCTTTGCCACTGATGGCAGAGTGCAGATACCATTCCTCCTGTAGGTTGCAAGTACTCCTGTGAGCTACAGGAATGGCTCAGTTTATCTCATTTGTATGACTTAAGTAATATTTTTTACTTGTTCACACACATCATGTATCAGCAGTTATTAATTTGTATGGCAGTTTCTGTGTTTTTATACTAGTCACTATTACTGCTGCTGCTGGTGTAGAAAATCAGTGCTACAAGATGCAGGATAATATCAATGCATCCTCCCAGTTTGTGTGTGCTGTACCCCGTGGCTCTATGAAAAAGCTTTACTATCCACAGTGAAATTCATAAAAATTGATGTTGTAGATGGATGCCATTTAGGAACTAACCAGTACTTTTACAGCGGGAGAGGAAACAAACTGCTGAGTAAGCCACAATGTTAGACCTACCACAGGGAATTTCCAGCCCTTTCCCTCTTCCTTCCTCCCTCGAAATATATATAGTAAATAGGGTAAATTAAGCACTGAGGGAGGTGGCACCCAAAGGCACAAGCAATAATAGAGGCTCAAGTAGCCTTCGGTTTAAAACAGCTGACTATATACTGACCAATCCTCTGAGCATCCCAGTCATACCACCACAAATACTGGCAGCAGGAGAGATGTCTCAGGCAGCAATGCCAATATTAAGTGGGAGGAAGGCTCTTGAAATAACTAGCAGTGGGTCTTACTCCCTGACTGAGTCAACATTGAGGTGTTGTTTCACCCTCCAAACAGGAAAAATTAGTCAAGTGTGGCAAGCAAGTCACTAAAATGACTTTTTTTTCCCCTGGTTGCTGAATCTATTTGGGAAGTTAGTGGACAGAGTCCGTGTAATTTTGCATTTGTGTTCAAAAACCTGTAAGCAACACTATGAAAATCAGAACGAAACAGGACTAGATTTAGTTAAGACAGGGAGAGTAGCATTCAGATGAACTTCATGACTGAAGCAGACCTTAAGAACACTTTGTCAACGTTTTTAGAGGGTCTGCATTTTGAGAAGACTCCAGCAGCATTTATCCCTTCCCCTCTCATTGTTAATCTTGGATGAACAAGTCAGTGAGCATAATCCAGCCTTGAAAAGCCTGCTCTGCTCTTACAGTATAACTGACATTGGCTCCTCTTACTCCAGGTGAATAGAAGGTTTTGTGGTATCAATTCAGTAAAACAGGATTCTATTTGTTTCGGATTGCCTCAAAACCCCCTATGGTCCTAGATGAAGCCATACATTGTTTTCCATATTTCCCAAGCACAAGGGGATTTGCAATGTTATAGAACAACTCAGTGTTGGTGTTCAGGTTAGTGTTGTAAATTTGCAACAGATCTGGGTTCTTTTGGGGATTTGTCTTTTGACAAATTAGTAGATAAATGTGGAATTACAGCTACCTCCTTTATGATGTTTATTCATGTGTAGATCAGTTTCTGTCCTCAGTAGCCTAATTTAAGGTTACTTAAGCATTTTCCATATTTTTTTTCTGGGTTTTGAAATGGCAATCTTTATTCTGGTCCAAAGATTTGGCCTGATATGTCTGAGGAATTGTCACTAATTTCCACACTATTGTACTTCGCATTTCTTTACTGCTTTGAAAAAAAAAATCAGTAGAGAAAATACCTTCAGGGTGTTTCTGCTCTGTTTGCATCCAGGCACAAATTTCCAATCTCCTGCACTGTTCCTCTCTGGAGCCTTCTATACCTTCTTTATCCAGTCTTCTAGTTCAGTAGTTTCCCTTGTAAAGTCATTTCTGTCTGTTTTAAGATGCTTCTCACTATAGAATACCAGTATCTGATAACCACATCATATTCTATACTAAACACTGATTATAGTCTATAACTTCTTGGAACACATTAATGTTTTGTGAAAAGGTACTAGAAATGAAGCAACTATCAAATAAGAATAAAGAAAATAAATGGCTTTTACTCAACTTTCTAACTTCAATTCATCTGATAATAAGATAAAGGCCTATAAAATGGAAATTACAAGTGTTGGGGAAAGCACCAACAGGTAGTAATTGCTCAGAATTTGCCCCTGTAGAGACCAAGGATCATCAAATGAAGGTAGCAGATGTTTGTATTGAACATGACAAGAGCCTGTTCTTTATTCTGCAGTGGGCAGCTGAGCTACAGATGACATTGCAGCAGGATATTGTTTATGCAATGAGCATAGTTTGCATTACTCCGGACAGTAATTGGACAAAATAATGGGAGAAGCCTGTTAGGAAGTTCAGCTACATCAGCCCCAGCTCTGGCTCAGAAAGACCTTGAGCTCCAACATGTTGGATGCTTGAATATTATGCTAGAATAACATCATCACCCTTTGCCAACAGAAGGTGCCTGGGGAAAGGTAACAGCAGGATGCTTAAGTGACCCAGTATGGTTGATACATACCTGAAGAATCCCAGTTGTCAGTGACTTGCCTTTGGTATTCTTAAGTGCTCTGCTAAATCCGACACACAGGACTTGGTTTTCCTATCATACTTCAAGTGTCCTATAGTTTTGATGCTAACAATCAAGTACTTGTACTTCCTAAAAAGAAAAAAAATCTCAGTGCCCAACTTTATAGAATCTATCATCTAGTAGATGTACTCAAAATGCCCATTTGTATCTTAGCTGCTTAAAATGCTTTTGAGCTGAATATATTATCTAGAAACAAGCAATTCTATTGGTCTTCAATACTTATTTTTAAAAAATCTTTTCTATTGTTATTCTATCAAAAATATCAGATCTCCTGATTAATATAATTCACAAACCTAAATCACTTTCAAACCAGATCCACATACTCCTAATCTTTGTCTATTCATTTAGAGTTATCCTTTGTAATAAACCTGATTTTATTACTGCACTAGCAAGTCAAATAGTGGCTTTTTGTCGCTTTTGATTACATTTAGAAGTATTGCATTTGCTCAGTCTCACTGTAGCTTTTTTCCTTCAACACTACATTAATTCCTCCATAACCCAGAAAGGATTTTCCCCAAACATTATTTCAGCAAGTACATTCTTGACTTAATACTGGACTCAGACACATGACAGCTAAACACCACTGTTAGATCTGAAAGAGCAAATGCAGTGACACAGCCTGAAGTTGCAGAGCTGTCAGTGCTGAGCTAGGAATTCTCCTTCTGCCTTCTGAGGCTGGGGCTTGTGTTACCCTGGTCATGGAGCAGCTGTTGGGGCTGCGCTGCTGAATGGAGCCCTTGTCTGCCCAGCAGAGCCAATGACAAGTGGCTGGGTGTCGCCAGCGGGAAGTGGCGCAGCAGCTGAGTGCAGCAGACACGGTTCTGACTTCATCTGTGCACGTTCACACTGCCCCCCACAGAAGTCTGTCAGCCCATTGGGCTGAGAAGGAGCAAAGCAGCTAAAACTGCTTCAGCCAGAGCTCTGTCAGACTCTGGGGATCTCCAGACAAGCATCCACTTTAAGAATTTTCCCTGGTTCTGAAGTTAACAAGTCAACATGAATTTTTTGGGCAAGTATTCATGCTAAAGCTCAGCTTTCCTTGGAGGAAAGGAAACACTGGTCTGTTTTCTAAGACAAGTATATTTTAAAGGAGGCAAGATCACAAGAGTATTTTAGTCAAATGAAGAAATATGGCTGTGGACAATGGCTTGAACAGCATATTGGTTGCTGAAAAATGAGGTTGACAGTTTTGTGATTTATTTTTAGCTAGAGATTATTTTTTTTTTTAACTTAAGTACTGTGTAGCTTTGGCAGTTCCTGCATAATTCAGTGTGGGTGGATGGAACTGAGAAGTCGCATCTGTGCTAACAAGGATTTTGGGATTCCATTAAAAAATTAAACCCATGTATTGGAAACTGAAGCTATATCAGCTCACCTGGGGAGCTCTGCCCTCTGAATATCCTCCAAAAGGTAAGCAATGCTGTCTGTCCAAGATACTTGCAAAAATTACTTTGGCCTGAAGATGTGACATCAGCTCAAATTTGGGCTGTTAAATTGATGGGGTTTTTTCCACTCCTAAGATTGTAAGCCAGTGAGTGAAGTCTCTGTCCTTCCAAGATTTTCCTCTAACTGGAAAGGGTAAAAATACATTTCAGAAATCCAGCTGAGAAACAGTTTAATGTGGTCATTGTTCCAGATGCTGAGTCTAAGAGCTTATTATACCTAATACTATAAGGCTTCTAATAAGATGTAATTATGTCACTTGGAAAGCAGCTTGGACATTTATGTCATGTTAACTCAAAGATCTGATCAGTTAGTGCTTTACATCTGCAAAGTAAACCTCTCACCAGTTAGACAGCATAAAAATAGGTATTTCTGGCTTGCTCAGGGGTCAGTTGAGCCATGATTTGTCAAGTACTCCTTTTACAAAAGAACTCTTTCTTCAAATATTTGTCTTAACACTGTGAGAAAATAGCTATGCATTTGATTTGCTTAGAAATAGATATCTTGGCTTTGATCTGGCTGGTATTAACAACTCATAGCAGTTCTGTTGGAGTGAAGTGTAAATGAAGCAACTTCTCTCCCAAAGTACTGATTAAAAAAAAAAAAAAAGTGCTAAATGACTTGCTGTAAACCGTCATAATGTTTGGCCATCCCACCTTTCCTGGAGAAGGGCTGGGTGACCTAATCTGCCTTACCCTTCACACTGGAGAGGTTTACTGGAACTTGCCACCACAGAGGAAGAATATCAAACAGATTTTTGATCTACCCATATGCAGTTTCCCAGTTACCTCTGAAATCTGTGTGTCCCTTCTTAGCACTCCTTTCCCTAAAACTGCCATTGTGGGAGTACTTATTGTCTGCTGTAGGCAGGATTCAGAAGAGCAAAGATTGGAACTTTACCACCTTGGTACACAATGGAAAGAGGTAGGTACTGCAGAGCATCTAAAGTTGGTGCTCTTTGCTTGTTTCTAGATACCAGCAACTGCAAAGCTGAGTAGCTTTATAGGAGCTGAACAACTCCTTAGTAAATAAGGCAACAAACACTTGTAACCTCTTTGTAAAATCATGAATATTTATCCATCTATAGCTTTTTGTTCTATAGATTATTTTAATTGTATTAAAATCTCTTCAGGAAAGTGTTTTTCTTATCTGTTGTCCTGTTGAGGTTTGGCTCCTCACCCAGATGTAAATTCAAAGAAATCAGATTGGTACTTTTAGTGGATTCTGATGCTTCTGACCATTCCCAGTACCTGTGACAGGGAACTTCTGTTGCACCTTCTGATACCTGTCAAGTCCAGCTCTCCTGTGCTCACAGGAGTTCCTCACCTTAAATCTTTTAAAACGCATCTAAAAACTTGCATCATTTTACTAACTGCAGTTATCCCAGAGTTACTTTCCTGCCAAAGTTCTCTGAGGACAGAAAATCTTAGAGGTAATGAAAGCCAGTCTATTGAGTTAGCAGTGTTTGTACTGAAGAGGATCAATAATTAAACTGCTTTGAAATTCTATTTTAAAACAGCAATGCCATCAAATGCTTCAATACACGGTTCAGTCACAGACTGCATAGCTGCTGATCTATAGAGATATTCCTGCATCTTGCATTCAACAAGAAATGAATGAAAAATTTCAAATGAATACTTCAGAGTTTAAGCTTTATTTGTTTCATACTGGATTTTGTACCAAAAAAGATACTTGTTTAGAAGAAATGAGTTGAAGAAAAAAAAATTGAAAAGTTCTGCATTAGGTTGAGAAATGGTATAAATGTGTCACTGACATCTGAGCAAACCCACAGGCTGAGGGAAACCTATTGATAGTGTTAATCACAAAGGGAGAGAACTGGAACTAGTGAAACAAGACAGGCAGTTCCTTCTGTCAACATTGTTTTCTTGGTTTTTAAAGTGTTACCATATCTAACCTCTTGTAAGATTCAGATAGACAGGCAATGTCTTGAATTCTTCATACATGAGTAACTAAATCAGTTGAGATTGATTTGTCTCTGATTATTAAAACCCAGTAACACCAACCCCCCCGAAGCTTGTCTTCCCTCGGATTTTGATATCAAGACAGCCAGAAACACATCTAGGTAGACTCACCACTTTGACCATTAAATAAGTGCAGGGGAGTATGCATCAGTTTATCATGTTGCAAAATAAATCTGCTCCCGAGAGGTGAGGGGCATGGAGAGTATCTGGGTTTCTCTGTGTATGCCTCTCTCCAATACCAAAGATCACTTTTATTAACCTCTTCTGTTTCAGATCTATTTTGATCATTGAAGCAAGACAGTGCTATCAGCTTGGCTTGAAGCATTTCTTTTTATATTACGTGAGCTGTTCATGATGCAATTTTGTCACCAACTCTGAAATCTCCTCCCATTCTGTCTCTCCCAGCCTGGTACCATAAATAGAAACTTACTCCTTGCCCATCCCAAGTTCTTGGCTTGGAGCTGTATTTCTTGGCTTTATTCACTGGGTTGTTTACCGTACTTAAACCTTGCACCACTCTGTGGGAGGCCCAGAGACTAGCCATGGATCTGTGCTCAGCTTGAGCAAACCACATTATTAAGAGTCTGGTTGCTTGCAGAAGGGGAACACCTAGGAACGACATTTAGTTGGGTTACCTGGGTTTTACCAAAGCCATCTGTGAGCTGCCCAGCTCTTTTAAACTGGTATTTTTCATGGCCATGCATATGTCAGCAGAAAGTCTAGGTGGTCCATTTAGGTCAGGGCTGAAGCCTGTTACAGGGCAAAGAAAGTTCATAGGTCTGCTTCTGTGCTACCACATTATTAGACAGCAGGATCTTGGCCTGTTCTGCATGGCTCTTAGGATGTAGTTTTCCTTGAGTATTTTTGGTTATAGGAAGCACTGAGACTTTGCTTCAGAAACAAAGCTACTGCAGAACTTGATACTATTCAATCGTGTCAACAAAATAGGAAAGCCACTTGCTGCTGTGTTATCAGTTTTGTTTCCTTGTGTTCATAAAGGCAGAAATCCTCCCACTAACAAGCTGGTTAAAGATTTTGAAGTCTAGTGATGTAAAGTGGTGTGTATGGTTTGAAGGTGGAGTGGAAAATACTAATTATACAGCAATTGTTAGTTATGTGATTGGCTCCTTTCACTGCTCTAAGTTGATCAAGCCTATTCTTTGGTAGTTTTAAAAGATAAATATAAAATGAGTCTGTGGGTAAAACAGCATCATAGATATTTATACTGGTATTTAGCTTGAAAACTCACAGTGAAAATAAAGTGAAAGAGCGTGTCATATGCCATGGAGGTCTTGATGACCTTGTATTCAAGTGTCCCTTTATGAAGAGGAATCATGCAAGAAGCCAGAAGATAGAACACACAGTGTGTGTTGTATGTGTGTGTGTGTATACACATAGACACACATATACACCCTGTGGTTTTTGATATAAAAAGCTAAGATACCAGATTGAGACTGTAGCTAAGAACCAGTATTTACCCTATAACCTTTTGTCTCTCTTCCTTGCATTGACAAACCATTGACTTTGGCCTGCTGCCAACACCACCAACTCCTTTTCAGAGCTGTATTGCCAATTACTCATTCTCTTGTTTAAGAGGAATCAACAGCTAGTTCCTAATTTCAGCGTGTAACACTTTTTTTTATATGATCTCTGAACTGTACATTTCAAATAGCGCAGTCAGCAGGATTTCCTTACATGCAAATTTTTCCCACCATTTTTCTGTTTTTTCTGGAAAAACTAGATAAATGCTTCTAAATGGATGATTCGAGTTGTATAGGAAGGGTAACCACATTCAGGAACCAGCTTTGAAAGGCACCACAGGGAATAGTCTAAAGAGCAGGGAAGGGCTGCTATACATGGAAGGTGGAAGAAGTTCAGGATACCAGAATTAAGATATAAAATTGTGCACTTTCTGTGAAGGGAAAAGGATGCAGATGTGGTGGATGCAAATGTCAAGGTGATGGCCTACAGTGTAAAATTACTATCTACGAAAATCGGTTGTAAACGAAAGATCACTCATCTAGAAGATGGAAAGATGCCTGATTTTATTCTGCCTGGGTGCATTTGACAAGGCCTTATGAACAGCTACACATTGTGCAGGGACACTCCGTGTCTTTACCAGTGAGGAGCATCTTCAGGAGGGTGACTGGAAGGCACAGAATTACCTGGTTACAGCCAAAATGTTACCCATAATGCCAGTACTAGCTACTCCTTGTTTCCAATCAGGAGCTCGTTAAGAGCCCAGCCAGCCATTAGGCTTCAGCTAAGGAAACCCTTCTGACAGAGGCTAAAGTCAAGGGGGACAACAGATATATTTGCAGGTTGCCTTAGTAATCCAACCTAACTTTCTTGTAGTCCTTCAATGTGGCAGAGTCACCAGTTACTCTTCTGATGCATTTTAACTGAAAGTGGTTATTAGCATTCTTAATTAATCTTAGCTGTAATATAGTCACCAATCCATCATATGTGGCTTGCCCTTTCCTAGTACCATATCACAGAATCACAGAAATTAGGGGCTGGAAGGGACCTAGAAGATCATCTAGTCCAACCCCCCTGCCTGAGCAGGATCATCTAGACCAAGTCTCTCAGGAACAGATCCAGGCGGGTCTTCAGTGTCTCCAGAGATGGAGACTCCACAACCCCCCTGGGCAGCCTGTTCCAGAGCTCTGTCACCCTCACTGAGAAAAAGTTCTTCCTTGTGTTTACCTTAAACCTCTTGTGCTCTAGCTTGCACCCAGCTTGTTCATCACAACACTCATCCATGTGTTTCTGAGGCTGTGGTCTCTTTCCTTACTGCTTGTGTATTAACAGATACACAATGGTTAGTAACAAGTAAAAGGTGATGGAACAACTTGTCCTTGCTGCCATCTCTAAGCATCTGGAGGAAAGGAGGCTTATCACAAGTAGTCAACATGGATTCTGTAAGGGGAATCATGCTTGACTAATCTGTTAACTTTTTATTATAAGTAGACTGATGGATGAGGGAAGTGCAGTGGATGTGATATTCCTTGAGTTCAGCAAGGCTTTTGATACAGTATCCTATGGGATCCTCACTGCCAAGCTTAAGTGTGGATTGAGTCATGGTGCAGTGAAGTGGATTGGGAAGTGGCTAAAGGACAGATCTCAGAGAGTTGTGGTCAGTGGAGCAGAGTCTGGCTGGAGGCCTGTGACTAGTATCCAGTATTATTCAATATTTTCATCAATGACGTGGATGAGGGGGTAGAGAGTACCCTCAGCAAGTTTGCTGATGACACCAAAGTGGGAGGAGTGGCTGACAAAGCAGCAGGCTGTGCTGCCATCCAGAGAGACCTGGACAGACTGGAGAGCTGGGCAGGGAGAAATTTAATGAAATTTAATAAGAGCAAGTGTAAGGTGATGCATCTGGGGAAGAACAACCCCATGNCACTCCAATTCAGAAAAGACAGAGATTTACCGGAAAGAGTCCAGCACAGGGCTACCAAGATGATTAAGGGAGTGGAGCATTTGCCTTATGAGGAGAAGCTGAGAGAGCTGGGGTTCTTTAGCCTGGAAAAGAGGAGACTGAGGGGGCACCTCATTAATGTCTATAAATATGTTAAGGGTGAGTATAGGGAGGATGGAGCCAGACTCTTCTCAGTGTCATCCAATGACAGGACGAGAGGCAATGGGTGCAAGCTGAAGCACAAGAGGTTTAGGGTCAACACAAGGAAAACCTTTTTTACAGTGAGGGTAACAGAGCTCTGGAACAGACTGCCCAGGGAGGTTGTGGAGTCTCCATCTCTGGAGACACTCAAGACCCGCCTGGATCTGTTCCTGAGAGACTTTATCTAGATGATCTTGCTCTGGCAGGGGGGTTGGACTAGATGATCTTCTAGGTCCCTTCCAACCCCTAACATTCTGTGATTCTGTGAAGTACCAGTGAAATTGAGTAGTGAGAAGGGAGAAAATAAACTGCAAGAGACAAAAACAAAGAGGAAAAGCAACAAAAACTTTAGGTGCTCTGAAGTAAAGGCCTCTCAGCCTCTAAACTACTAGTATCACACTTGAGGATTCACTGAGCTTGGTTTTGGAGGAGGAAGGGATGTCACCCACCTGTCAGAACTTCAGGAAGACAACAGCTTGTAGGTATCCTAAGATATTTTCTTTGGTTATTTTTACCACATACACTAGGTGACAGTGGTAGGGGAAATAAGTCACAGGCCACAGAGGGCAAAGCAACTTCTCATCACCACAGTATATCCACAGTTCTGTATCCACAACCTTACAAAACACAAGCATCTGGATCTTGCTCATTTCTTGCCTTTAGGCTGATTTGAGTCCTCATCACACAGCACAGCTTATTTTCTTTTTGAATTGTGGATTGTAGAAATGCTGCCTTTTCTTGGTGGGCTACAGCAGCATCTCTCCCCTTGCAAAAGTCAACCCCTTGGCCTCCCCTTCCCTGCTCCCTTTTATACCCCCCTGCAGGCCCACCACCCTTCCAGGTGTGAGGCTTGTTCTTTAACCCTTCCTTGTCCACGTTAGGAGGAGCCTATCCTGCTACAAACCATACAGCCTTTGCTAGAAAACTAGGGCTCCTGAAGAATTTATCAAACAAATCTTACAGGGTTTATTTTGAGGGGTAATTTACTGGTGTCCTTCAGAGAGCTCTCCTGAGCCTTACTATATCAGCAAACATGCAGCCCAGCCTGGGCATAGTGTACTGCCCTGGCTTTCTGTTTCTTTCTGAAATTCTAATATGTTCAGTGTTTACTTGCTCAGTCCTTGTGCATCTCTTCGAAGGGTATTTCACTAACACATTTCCTGTTGATTCATGTAAATAATGCTCCAGCAATGGCTTGTGGAGTGGAAAAATGAATCAAGCTGGGCGGCCCCTTAATGGGTGATCTGTTTTGTAATTTGTGCAAAGGAATTTCTCCAAGGAAACTGTTTGCTTTCTTCCCAAACATTTTGTTGCCTAACTCTTTGTGGAACAAAACTGTCTTTATAGCTCATCTCAAAATTGTTTCAACTTGCAGTGCAGTCCCCACATCCTCTGTTTGTTCAGCATTCCCTGGGAGGCTCCACCCATCACTTCCAGATAATAACCACGTTAACCCACAGCTTGATTTTTCCCAGTTTCTCCTTCTCTGGCTCAGCAGCACTTGCTTTTCTCTCTGGCCCCCAGCCTGGGGAGCAGGGACTGGCTGCACGTGGTGGTTTCTGCTGGTGGAGTCAGCCCGGGACACCGCAGGTCACGCGGCCTCTGCTCGCTGCAAAGCCTGGCATGGTTGTGGAGACGGTCCTGTGCCCATCCAGCAGCTATGGCAGGGAGGGCAAGCTGCTCTGCTGTCTTGGTGAGGAAGCCTCTGGGCCTGGCATCAGTTTCACAGGTATGGTGCTCAGGGGTGTAATGCTCTGCTGTCCTTTCCTATATTTCTCCCAGTGCTTCAAGGAGGATGTGGGTACTTTCAGCTCTGCCTTTGTCTTGTAGTACGAGACTGAAATTGCCTGCATTTAATGGGTTCTAGGACTATTGAGATGCTTTGTTTTTATGAACAATTAGAGTTAATATCGCAGAAAGAGAGACCATGTCAGCTCTTGAGGTGGCTCTAAATCTAAGATTTAGCATATTCTACCTCCTGCCCTGGGACCAGAGGATTGGTAATTGCAGCGTTGGCAGCACGGGGTGGGGTACAAAACACCCTTTGCATGTTGGCTGAGTAGGAAAAGCGTTCATATCCGGAGAGAAGCAGATTGTATTGTGGGAATAAAGAAAAGGAAGGAGATGGATGGAACGTAACCTCCTCGTATTACTTGTGCATTACATGATGATGTAAGTTTTCCATTGTATAGGAAATGAAAGTGGCAATATGTGATTTATGGTGAGCCTTTAAAAGTGGCTGAGACAAAACAGAACTTCCCAGCTCATTTCCTTACTCTTGGTGTGAATAGAACTTGCAGACTGTTCAGTTGGAGGGGTGTCATTTGGGATATGCTTTATGCTTTGGTTATCTTAGTTTCTTGAATGAGGTCTAAGCAATTATTATGTTTCACTAATCTTTCATATTCTTTCCATATTGGATAGTATAGATCTCACATTAGATTGAGCAGTGTAGGTTATTATGTAATAATAACCTGCAAGAGGTACTTTTCTATACTGGTAAATTCCCCTTTAGTAGATATTGGATAACCTTTACAGTTACTTAAGCATACAAGTCACTGTAAAAATGAAAGTGAAGGAAGTGAGACATAAACTCTTAAAAGCATTTGATTTTTTTGGTGATGTGTTTTTTAGGTAAGCACTATAGCTAAGTGATTGAAGCTCCTCATAAAACATTAACTTCTGCTGGCTTGCTTTTTTTTTAATACAAAATGGGTGTTAAGAACATGTACCAGCCTTCCAGGCATTCCCAGGGAAGTTTTGTAGTCCCACATCTGCTTTGAATCCTCGCTGGTGCTCTAGCACAGCACCACAAATGGTTTCATGTGGGCAGAGCCGCTCAGCACTAAGTGGCAAGTGGTACTGCTGCTGGTTTTGCCTTGGCCAAAGTGCTGCTGCTGGACTTGGCCTGGGAAGGCTGAGCTGGGCACAGGGTTGCTGCAGCAGTTCTGAAGCTGAGCTGGGCGCAGGGTGTGCTGCAGCAGTTTTGAAGCTGAGATGGGCACAGGGTGTGCTGCAGCAGATCTGAAGCTGAGCTGGGCACGGGGTGTGCTGCAGCAGTGCTGGATCTGAGCTGGGCACGGGGTGTGCTGCAGCAGTGCTGAAGCTGAGCTGGGCACGGGGTGTGCTGCAGCAGTGCTGGATCTGAGCTGGGCACGGGGTGTGCTGCAGCAGTGCTGAAGCTGAGCTGGGCACGGGGTGTGCTGCAGCAGTGCTGAAGCTGAGCTGGGCACGGGGTGTGCTGCAGCAGTGCTGGATCTGAGCTGGGCACAGGGTGTGCTGCAGCAGTGCTGAAGCTGAGCTGGGCACGGGCTGCTTCAGGCTTACCCAGCGAGTGCTGGGCCAGTGCTTACCACTGCACTATCTGTTCGAGGTGGTGGGGTGCTTGGTTCTGGCTTGAAAAGGAAACTGAAAAGTATACCTTTATTTAGAACAAATGTATGTATCTTTGTTGAAAGCCTTTAACACTTAAGCAGGGACATAATTGAAGGTAAGAAGTTACTGAAGGTTTTAGCATAAAGGTATTTCAGAGCTGACAGGTCAGGTATTTTTTGGGAGCACTGCCTATTTGGAGTTTGCTCCTTAGCAGAGATTGTGAAGTCAGATTTCATGTATAGCAGATTTGCTGAGTGACTTTGCTTAAGGCATTGGAATGCTCTCTCTAACACAAGCCACTGTGGGACTATAAAGAATGTGTTATTTAATTAAATATGCATTTTTACTCTAGAGAGAGAGCTGGATTTAGGAACTGGTGTTCTTTCCTGGTGCTTAACAACTGAGCATGCATATGCATACAGCCCTAAGAAACCACAGCGGCATGTTGGCAGCCATGCTGTAGCATAGGTAGCTGAGCAGGCAGCAGGATTTCCTTTCTTTTCCTTGATAGGACCCAGTCTTATGGGTTCCTATACTGTAAAACTAATTGCAGTTGATAGTTAGGAACTAGAAGCATATGTAAATATTGCTAACAGTAAATGTAAATACATAATAATTACATAATATATAAATGATATAATATTTATATAATATATAAATATAGTAAATATTGCAGACAGTGAAATCAAATGAAGGATATTTTGGTAGCTTAATCTCTAGTCACTTCTGTTCCTGATAGAACTTTGATGGAGTGCTACTTTGGCAAGTCTGAGGAGGTAGGTTGTTACTTAAAGTAACTGTGGCATGAACAGGTTATGCAAGCAGTGTAACTCTGAATAAGTACTAGAAACGCAGTCAAAAGGCATTTAGCTACATGTTTCAAAATAAGCCAGAACAAAGCTCTACCATTTACTTTCTCATGTACCTACAATACAGTCAAAAAATGACACGTAGATGCTGGGAAATCCCGTGTCCTCATTTTGCAGCCTTGAGCTCTGTCCTGTGACACAGATATGGCAAATGTTTGCTTATTACTTGGCACAGGCCTCTTCCTGTTCTGTCTCACTTACTTCCCAGTCTTCCCATCATGTATTGCATTGGACCTATTCGTTCTCTTCTAAAGGGCTGTATGGATGAGCTCTAGCCCACAAATGTACAACTCATGGGTGTGCAGGGAAGGGGTAGTCACCTGCACATGTTAGCTGGCAGTGGGCTGCTTAAAAACATCCTCAGCCAGACTTCTCAACCCCTCAGAAATGGGCCAAAGCAATGACTGTAAAGCAAAAAAAACCTAATTATTTTCAAGAGGGCTTTTTATGTTTAATTAAATCTCTTTACAGTGTACATTTCTATAGTAAGTTCAACAAGAGAATTTGGAATTGTGGATCAGGATGGGAACATCAGTTGTGTGATCAAAGAAGATACGTCTTTACACCTTCATATTTTTTTGCCCCTTTGAGCAGCTCATGTGTATGAAACCACAGCATTGCTCTGTCTCTTCTCTTAATATTGAATTTTTTTTCTGCTACATGTTCCTAGAAAACCTCTCTATGAGTTACAAAGCCGGTGATGATCTTGGCATAGAACTACCATGGACTCTTCAGATGGTTTTGCTTTTTACTACAGTTCTTTCCAAAACCGTGTGTATTTAGATTTTTTGCACTTTTAATTTCTCACCCATTTTTTTATCTATGGCTTGACTACTTTTAAATAGAGGCGTATATAAATAAAAGCTACTTGGTATATAGACAGTTAATCACTTTCTCCAGCCCCTGTTAGCCTATAGAATGAAGAGTCATCAAAGCAGGAATTGAAAACCACAGCTCTAGGTGCAGACATGGTGTTCCCTTTCCATAAAGAGCAAATTGTGCATATTGTGCGCATTCCCTCTGCTCCTTGCTGCATTTTGATCTATTTACAGTGCTCCACAAAGTAATTTCCTATTCTGCTCTCTCCTCAGAGGCCTTGCACCGCCCCTATGGTTGCGATGTTGAACCCCAGGCACTGAACGAAGCCATCAGATGGAGCTCCAAGGAGAACCTGCTTGGAGCCACTGAGAGCGACCCCAATCTCTTTGTTGCACTTTACGATTTTGTAGCAAGCGGTGACAACACGCTCAGCATCACCAAAGGTAAGGCTGGGAACTGCAGAGCAGCCTCGGGGTTCAGAACTAGTTGTTGGGAGGAAGAGGAATGAGTGTGGTTAGAGGAGATGATTCTCTGTGCTGAGGTTTGTCAAGCTCTCGCTTGTCTTGGAGAGACACCTGCTGGGCAGCAATCCAAGTACAGACAAGGGCTGTGTAACTGTCCCACAGTCTAGCTCAGCTATGGCTGTTGCCTTTCTAGGTTCCCCAGACCATCAGTCCTGCAAGCACATTTTGAAGAGGAGAGGCAGAGGAAACCTATTATTGATGAAAACAGAATTCAGCACGTGTAACTGGGGCAAAATAAAAAATTAAGAGTTACACAGATTTTCTTCTTGTGTTCAGTGCATGTATCAGAATATGACCTGCTGCAGAACTAGTTTATATCACATGCCATTTAAGGTTTCAAGAAGAAGACAAACCTCATCCCTTCAAGAAAGAAAAAGTCTTTCTAATCTAAAAAGCTATAGACTACAGGAAACCATCTGAGTTCAGTACTAAGTTAATTTTTTCTCTACTTCTACTCTACTCCTGAGTTTATTTACTGAAATAAATTAGGGAACAGTATAGTTGGTATTCTATCTGAAACTTTACATCATAAATACCTTCTGTATAGCAGTTTAGTTATCACAACTGCAAATTTTTATTGTCAAACTACAAACCCAGGCTTAGCTGATAATGAGTTTCTCCCTTCATGAGACACAATATATTGCACTGTGCTTATTGTATTTTTTTTCTTTTTGGTCACAGGTGAGAAGTTGCGAGTCCTGGGCTACAACCAGAATGGTGAATGGAGCGAGGTACGGTCAAAGAATGGTCAAGGCTGGGTACCGAGCAACTACATCACCCCAGTGAACAGCCTGGAAAAGCACTCGTGGTACCACGGGCCGGTGTCACGCAGCGCAGCAGAGTATTTGCTGAGCAGTCTCATCAATGGCAGCTTCCTGGTGCGGGAAAGCGAGAGCAGCCCAGGGCAGCTGTCCATCTCGCTCAGGTACGAAGGACGAGTTTACCACTACAGGATCAACACCACCTCAGATGGGAAGGTAAGGTTCTCTGGGTGATGATGTGGGGAGAAGGGACACTAAGACATGATCCAGAATCTCACGTTGCAGACTTAATGGAGGGGTATGTGAGAGAGAACCGGCCCACTGGTTGGTTAATGTAAAAAAAAAGAGAACATATATGTGAAGAGTTTGGTGGTAACTTGCTAAACAGCACTTGGAAAGAAGTGCAGAAGGTACTTACCTTGGCTAAAAGCGGCTCGAGAACAGAGCAGTTCTGATTTGATGTGATGTCTTCCCATTGACCTGCTTAGAACAAGCAGAGCTCTGGTAAGTCAGCAGTTTTGATCAGCATTTTGAAACTGAGATCAAATAGCAGTATGATGCATTTAGTGATGAAGAAACTGTCCTTGTGCTTGGCTACAAGAATTCCAATTTCTAGTCCTGTCGAGCATGACACACTGCTCTCAAATGACAGTTTAGATCTAGCTTCCTCCTGTGAGTTGAATTCTCACAGGTGATTACTCATTTGTCCAGTGATAAGTGAACAAATACTCTCAAGTCTGTTCCTTTACCTTTGTTGATTTTGGTTTTGTTTTGTTTTTTAAGCCTGCTAAAATGTTTTTACTGTATCTGTTTGTCACAGTTTATGGTCAGGGCAGCCCCTTAGACCTGTAACAGACACTCTCTGTTAATCCACCTCCCTCCCCAAAGGGGAAGAGAAAGGGAATAAGGGAGAGAGACTTAGCGATTAGAAAAGGAAACTAGAACAGCTTTAATGAAAATGAAAATAATAAAAAATGGAATATATACAAATGTGCACAAAACCAGTATCGAACCCAACCTCCTGGTGGCAATTACATCACTGTCACCACTGATGCTGTGGTGCAGGCACTGGGAGAGTCCCAGACTGGGCCTAGCAGCAGACAGGAGCTGTGCTCAGGAGCTGGATTCTGGTACTGGATTAAGGAACACACAGATCGGGATGGAAGGCAGAACAGACAGGGTCTTCCTCGGGTACTCTGAGGAAGAAACCTAAGAGGACCCAAGCTGAGCCGAGCTGGCAAAGCAGGGCAAGAGAGCAAAGAGAGGTGAGACCCTCCTGATCGGTGTGACTCTCCTGATCCCTCAGCTTTATACAGACTATGACATATATAAACTGGAATCCCTTGTTGGTCAGCTTGGGGTCACCTGTCATGTCTGCTCCTCCCTGCAGGTGCCACCTTTCACTTTCTGGACCCCCAGTGTGGTACACAAGGTCAAGCAGTGGCCTTGGTCTGCACACCAACCCTTGGTAGTAACTCTAAACACCAGGTGTTGTCACTGCTGGCAGCAGACACTGCCTGTGAAAACCTGCTGCTAACTTCAGACAGTGCAGTTAGTTAAAAGAGCTGAGCTGAAAATTAAAATCACTAAGCAGAATTACTTCTCACTCAAACCAGGACACTGTTTTCCAGTGTTACTGAAAGCTTCCAGCTGCCTTTGTTTAAGTAGATTCATGGTTCATTCTTCCCAGGTATACGTGACCGCAGAAAGCCGGTTCAGCACGTTAGCTGAGCTCGTGCACCATCACTCGACAGTGGCAGATGGACTGGTGACAACTTTGCATTACCCAGCACCCAAGTGCAATAAGCCCACTGTCTATGGAGTATCCCCCATCCATGACAAGTGGGAGATGGAGCGGACTGATATCACCATGAAGCACAAACTTGGGGGAGGGCAGTATGGCGAGGTGTATGTGGGTGTCTGGAAGAAATACAATCTCACGGTTGCTGTGAAAACATTAAAGGTGAGTTTTCAGATTGTTACTTACTGTTTGTTTGGTCATGGTTTATGATAAGGGCAAGGAAATTGTAATGTTTTCTGTTATACCTCCTAAAGATATGAACATCAGAAAATTGAGTGTGCTGATTGGCGTAAAATCCACGCTTGAGAGTAGTTTTGCAGAACAAAGCTTATCAAACTTACCGCAGTGCATGCAGTTTAGAAACAATTTGGAATTTTTGCCCAGCAAGCTCCTGCAGGAATGTCCAAGTGAGATCTGTAGAAATGGTTACCAAGTCTACTTCTCTTCCCTCAGAAGAACTGGTGAAGCTTTCAGAAATCAGAGATGCTGGAAATACATTCTACAACCTCTTCCTTACTCATGGAAGAATTCAGCTTCTCCTTTTATCTTCCTTTTCAAAGGCTCCTGTTTGTTTCAACATTAACAGCTACAATTCTATGCATCCCTAAAGTAAAGGAGCTTTCAAGCTTAATTTTTATAGCTAGTCAGGGGAACTAAGTCAGTGGTCCTGAGAGTCTTTATTTCTCTCACCAGCCACAACTGCTTTGGTAGCCACAATGGCTACCAAATGAGAAAGTCTAGCACTTTCTGGGTACTGCAGTGTGTCACTTGGCCATGCTGCAGGCCAGCCAGGCAACTTTTCAGGGCTCTTGTATTTTGCTTTGGTAAAAGCCAAAACATCAGAATAGAGATGAGGAGACATCATTTATGCAGCTCAGATATGTGGTGTTAAGCAGACCTTGGTCACAAAGATAATTTTTCCCTTCTTTTGCCTCTCTGTTTTATTTAGGAAGATACCATGGAGGTAGAAGAGTTCTTGAAAGAAGCTGCTGTGATGAAGGAGATCAAACATCCAAATCTAGTGCAGTTGTTAGGTTTGTGAAATTCTTTGCTCTTCCTGTTCTTGCTTGGTTTTCCACCAAAATGAAATCTGTCTTGTTTAAAAGCAGTGGCAAATTTTCTGTATTTATATAACTTTTTGAATCAGGTCAGGTTATGGGGTGGTATTTTTGACAGCTTACTCCTTTATGTAGTATTGAAGCTAAGAGACATTTTAAATAAAACATCAAATATAGTTACTGACATAAGCAGGCAGCTTCACTGTTGAGGCACAACTATGCATTATATAAAATTTGTAATATCAGTCTCCTCCTACTTTGAACCCTTGGCCTTAGATGTACTCCAGGGTTCAGTTCTCAGATTCCTTTTCTGCTGTGCTAAATCAGATTTACAAAATTATTTTCCATGAGTTATTTTTCTGATAGCATTGGAAGCACAACAGTGTTCTTTGTACTCCTTAAATCAGGGATTCACAGAAAAAGCTGCACTGAATAGAACAAATAAGTCCATAATTAAGCAGAAGACAACCAGTTCACTGCTGTTGTAAGGGGCCCTGTGTATTGCCAAATAAGTACATGAGATCCATGCAGTGGAGGTGCCAGTCACATCAAACAGCACACGAATGGGAGAAATCTACAGGCTTTCCAGCTTGGCTCTGTCCCATTTGTCTTGCTGACAAATGTGTGATATGATGATCACTATTAAATAGTCTGCATAGCTGTTAATTCTACATGTACAAAGATTCTTAAGGAAACACCCTAAACCTTTACTGGTGTTTAATTGCTTGTGGACTTCTGCTGCTTTCAGGAGCAAGGCTGTCAAGTCCAGCCTAAGATAAAAAGAGAAATGTGAAGAATGTGAAGGCTTTTAAAAATGACAACTATTCTGTACCCATTTAAAAAATAGGCACAGATGAAGTTTCTGCCCAGCCCTGTCTGGTTCCAGGAGTAGACACTAAGAGATTTCTCATCAAAGAGTTGCCTTTTTGCTCTTTCTGATGCACAGCATAGTTGCATTCAGCTCCTGTATGTCTGTAACAGTATGAAGGGGTGCTCAGCAGCGCTGCACTGGAGGTTCAGAGATCTGACACGAGTATCCCATTGCTCTCCTTCTTCACTAATAGATGCATTGCACATAACTGCAATGACTGTAGCAAGTAGTCATCTGAGGAATGTGTGAGAATGCTGCTTTAGGAGCAGGTCCTACCATGCTGATTACTTGCCCAGCTAGCACACATGGGAGTTCTTCACATTACTCTGTTGTGACATTTCAGTCTGGAAATCTTGCCAGTTGACAGGTACCTGCTTCCAGTTGACCACTCGTTAGGTTGGTGAAGGAAGAGAGGGGAAGAAAAGCAAATCTTACGTGTTCAGAATAACTCCTATTTCATTCTGTAACCCTCCAAAGATCAGAACTTCACATATATTCTATAGGAATAGCAGTGCTTCGATTGACAAGTTTCTCTATCCATAAAGTAGATGGACAGATAAATAGAGGAAAGCACTGAATTTTAAGTTGGGCTGCATTGATCTGGGTCTTGTAGATGGAAACCTTCACTTTGCAGAGAAATGCTCATTGCAACAAAATCAGGAATAGTAGGGGATGAAAAGGGATAAAAGGGAAGCTTTATTCATGTGCTCCCTCCTCCTCACTGCCAGGTGTGTGTACCCTGGAGCCACCCTTTTACATCGTGACAGAGTACATGCCATTTGGGAACCTGCTAGACTATTTACGGGAGTGCAACCGGGAGGAGGTGAGCGCCGTTGTGCTGCTCTACATGGCCACCCAGATCTCCTCTGCAATGGAGTACCTGGAGAAGAAGAACTTCATTCACAGGTGGGTGAAGTCACATTGAGCTGGTACAGTTTCAGACTGCAATGATGAACAGGCCCAGGAATTCCTCCTTTTGGGCAGGTTTCTTCCAGAGTTAGGTTTCATACTGCTTATCTACTGGCTGGTGTAGTTTCAATACCATCTTGCAGTATCTTCTCCACCTGACTTTCATAACAATCTCATGCATAACTGCCTGACAGCCATGAAAGTTGGTATTGTCCTGTTCTGATGTACCCACCATGTGCAAGATGTTGTCAATCCCAAGTCCCATTTTAATCCGGTCAAACGTGCCATAAACCTTCTCATCAGAACAGCTATTGTTACCAGAAATTCAGTGGGATTTATAGAATGGACCCTATTCCTGACTTACTGTATTGCTCTGAAGAATAACTCCTTTCAATTTCTGACACTGTGTAGAATAAAGTTCATGTCGCCTTTACATGCTGGATAAAGAGAGAGCTTCCAAATTACAGAAGAGAGGGACAGGCTATGTGGCCACAGGCCTGTATTCAATAGCCCTGCTCTTGCTCCAGTAAAGGAGGGTGATTTTTTCCTTTGTGCAGGGACCTGGCAGCACGGAACTGTTTAGTTGGAGAAAATCATGTGGTGAAGGTGGCTGACTTCGGCTTAAGTCGACTTATGACTGGCGATACCTACACAGCTCATGCTGGAGCCAAGTTCCCAATCAAATGGACAGCTCCTGAGAGCCTGGCCTATAACACCTTTTCAATCAAATCAGATGTGTGGGGTAAGAAAGAAAACTCTTCAGTATTTTTCATTTTGTTGTTCTTTGCCAGCCTAGACAGTAACTTGCTTTCTGACCTGGCCAGAAATACATAGGGAGGAGATGGCCACCAGGCCACAACTTCATGAATCAAAGGCATTTTTAGTTTGTAATTTCTTCATCTGGACTGGCCTGAAAGGTCTGCATGAAAACTAAAGATACAATAAAGGCCACAATGTTATGAGCAACACAAGAGAGCAGACTTCTGACCATGAATTTTGTTTTCCTCCTTTTGCAGCCTTTGGGGTGCTGTTGTGGGAAATTGCTACCTATGGGATGTCACCATACCCAGGCATTGACCTCTCTCAGGTGTATGATCTGCTGGAAAAGGGCTATCGGATGGAACAACCGGAGGGGTGTCCGCCAAAGGTTTACGAATTGATGAGGGCATGTGAGTATCTTCTTCCAGCCTGGGAAGGGTGAGAGAATTCTGTAATTAACTCTGAAGTCCTTGCTTCTTATGTGCCATTTTGGTAGCCAATGTGGAAAAGGCCCTGTCACCTGAGATGTACCTGGTTACTAATGCAAAATGAGTCTGGTCTCTAGGGAACAAGAATTCACTCTCAAAACCTGTCACCTCCAAGCATAGCTTTGTGGCAAATTGTCCCAGTATTTTGCCAGTAGGACTCTTACCTTGGAACCACCAAATTAGAAGGAAAATCAGCTTTGTGCAAACACAGCACCTGCATAGGAGATACATAGTTGACAAGGTTGCACAAAATGTATCCTCCAAGCAAGCCATAAGAAAAAGCTCCCTAATGCTCAGTAACAAATTAGGATCTTCTGATAAAAAGCCCAAAAGATAGAGCAGTGTGTTGCAGGAAGAGAGCAGCAGAGTTTAAGAGCATTGCCAACCTCCTTCAGCCTTGCCAAGAGCAGAGAATGTGTTGGGTGAAGGAAGATGCTGGGGACCAAACCAGGCCATGTTGAGTAAAAGGCAGCTCTGAGCAGAGCGGAACTCTCAGTGTGACCAGGATGGGAAGAGACACCTTGGTGGTGTTAACTTGCACGGTCTGTGTGTCCCTCAGTGTACAACACAGACAAACCAGGGCTTCAGAGGTCATGCTGCAGCCTGTCTCCAGCAATACATGATCCCAGCATGTCAAAAAAAGTTTAATTTCAGTTACCACACAGAGAAGATGGGTAATGATGAAGGATGGTGCTTCAGAGGAAGTTGACAAAAGCCCAAAAGAGGGGAATTCATGTGGTATTAATGCAACCCAAAATGAGCAGAATGACAGTTGCTTTCTAGACCCTATGGTGATATCACCAGACGGCACTTACACAATACATTCCCCTAGGGCAGATTTCTAACTACAGAAATCACATTTTTCTTCATAATACTCTTCCAGAACTTTCAAAACTCCATCAGTGCACTCTCCTCTTTCCCCCACAGGGTGCACACATTCTTCTTTTGGTAGGCTCTGCCTGAATTTCAGTATTAACAGCACATGAGCAGAATGTTGCCCAGGGCTTTGCATACACAGTTACCTGCACCTGGCTCAGTGTCTTCAGGCCAAACTGCCATAGTAGCAACCATGGAAATCTCCTTTGAAGGGAAAGTTCAGGGATGAGGAGATCAGGAAAAGCTGTGGAGTTGGCACAGAGCTGGTATTATTAGAATTGGTTCCTTCCCCTCCAGATCTGTTTGTTAGGACGTGTAGGGTGACTGCTGCTGCTACAAATCAATGTCTGTGAATAACTCTAAAGTCTGTTTAATTATAAGAGCTCAGAGTCTGACTTAAGTTGAGAAGCTCAGGTATTTGCTGTCTCCTTGGGCAGATAAAAATTTATCTCCCACTCATTTCAGTGTCACTTACTCTGCTTTCTCATATTGCAGGCTGGAAATGGAACCCACCAGACCGACCTTCCTTTGCTGAGACCCACCAGGCTTTTGAAACCATGTTTCATGACTCGAGCATCTCAGAGGGTGAGAGTCCTTGTTGCTTTCTTTCTGAAACAGTAGTGGAAGTTATCCCCCAGAGCATGGTGTCATATGGATGAGCTCTTAAGGCTCACCTGCTAGCAGTGGAGGTTGTGATGAAGCTTCATCCTTTACTACTGGTTTCATTTGAGCACTAAGGCACTGGAGAGTTAGTGTAGAGAATATTGTCTCCTCTTAGAGGAAGCCTCTTGTTCCCCAGACTGAAGAGTAACGAATAGCGAGTGACTGAGAGCGAGACAGATGCTGCATATCACAGTCCTTTGCTGACTGCAGCAATTAGGTCATCAAATGTTATTCTCCCAGCCTTCATTTTTAAGAAGTATGCCTTAATTTCTGGATTTTCTACTTAGCTACTTCTAGGACCTAATCTGTGCAATTAACTCTCAAATCTAATCAACCAGGAGGTAAATCATGAGAATTTAGGCTAAAAGAATATCAAGTCCAACTGTTAGCCCAGCACTGCCAGGGCAACACTAAACCATGTCCCTCAGCACCACACCTACATGGTTTTGAAATCAGGAATGGGGACTTCACCACTGCCCCAGACAGCCTAGGCCAGGCCATGACAACCCTTGTGGGGAAGAAATTTTTCCTAATGTCCAACCTAAACCTCCCCTGGTACAGACTGAGTATTTATATTCTATAGAAAACAGTGGTGAGAAGTGTGATAGTAGGCAGCAGACAAGCAGAAATGTCTGAACATTTTTTGAATGTTTAAAGTAAATATGGAGCTGATCCATTCACTTCCTTACTGCAGAAAAATACACGACAGATTTAATTCTGCCCGGGCGGATCTATAACAGGCACATCAGAATCTGTAACAAGCACATCAAATGGCACAACACAAATGACAACTTCAGTGTGGCCAGGAGGTTGTAGTTTGTTGTTTTGGCTTGGTTTGGTTTTTTTATGATTTTTCTAGTTTGTTTGGTTTTTTTTCAATCGCATATTTTGTGTTGATGTTGGGAAGGAAGCTCTGAGTCTTCATCTCTTAACAGGGAGGTGCAGTGCTTTACCTCAAGCAAAGCATCTTAGAACTGGATCCAGAGAGAACACAACTTTTGGGTGATCCCAGGACCAGCAACACGAGTCACCTTAATTAAAAACACAGATAAATGCATTTAGTGCTGACTTGAGCTCTTGAGCAATCCTTAACTCAGGAGAGAGCTCAGCTTGTACCAGACCTCTTGTACATATCCTACTATTGGGCTTCTTTTCTGAATTTATAAATATGTAAATCAGTTTGAAAGCTTAATGAAAGCTGTATTACTTACATTACTTAGCCTTAATACCTCTGGATTTGAGGAAAAACAAAATCCATAAACTACATATTTCTCACTCATGTATCTCTTCTTGCCAGTCTGGGTTTGCAGTAAAGACCCAGATTTTCTTTTCTTCTGTTGGTCTCTGTTCCAACTATTCCCTTTTTGGTTTGTGTTTTTTTTAATACAGAGGTAGCAGAGGAGCTTGGAAGAACAGCCTCCTCCTCCTCCATAGTTCCTTACTTGCCCCGGTTACCCATGCTGCCCTCCAAGACTAGAACACTGAAGAAACAGGCAGAGAACAAGGAGAACATTGAAGGAACACAAGATACTGTGGAGCACTCAGCTTCCAGCTCAGCGCCAGGTATGGGCCCTGGGACAGTGGCAGTGAGACCGCACGTTCTGGTACAGGTTTGCTGATGGTGTGGATTGTGAGAGGAACAGAAGAGAAGGGAACAATGTGACAGGGGAAGATGCTTTGTGCTTCTCTGTCATTAGGGCCATTGGCCACCTGAGCAAGCCCAATTAGTTACTAGCAAATAGAAAACACTGTGGTTTGTTCAGCATTCTTTTAGTAAATCCCATGTATTTTTTTTCTCTCAAATTTAGTTTTGTTTCCTTTTTTTATAAATGACAGCTTCAAAACTGAAGTTGACAAGGTATTTCCTTTTATACTTGTGGTGTTTGGGGAAGGATTAAAAAACTACATGAAGGAAATAAGTAACTGGAAAAGAAGAGCCACTTCACTTTACCTGAACTCTCTCCTAAGTGGTCTTCTCAGTATAGACAACATACAAGTCATGTGTGCAGAAGTGGAAAAAAAAAAGTAAAAAAACCCAAAACCAAATAAAACAAAGGCACACCAGCCTTGTATAAAAACTAAAGTGTTAACTTCCTGTCTTGGTTTCTCTCTTCAGAACTTGGGCAGCTGAATACACCAGGCCCATAAAAAAGCCCACTGCATGATAGGGAGGTGGAAATGGAAACTGATTTTGCAGATTCACACTTGTTTCTTCTGTCTAGGTTTTATCAGAAGCACACAGCCAGCAAGCGGGTCTCCTGCGCTGCCCCGCAAGCAGAGGGACAAGTCACCCAGCAGCCTGCTGGAGGATGCCAAAGAGACCACTTTCACCAGGGACAGAAAAGGTGGCTTCTTCAGCTCTTTTATGAAGAAGAGGAATGCTCCCACACCTCCCAAGCGCAGCAGTTCCTTCCGGGAGATGGAGAATCAGCCCCATAAGAAATATGAGCTGACGGGTAACTTCTCATCTGTTGCTTCCTTGCAGCAGGTGGACGGGTTCTCCTTTGCTCCCACACAGCAGGACGTGAGCCTGGCGCCACCCAAGGGCTATGGTGGGGGCTTTGTGCAGAGGACCTTCTACAGTGATGATGGCACTGGTACCAGCAGCGGTGGGGGTGTAAGCACCGGTGGTGGGTGGTCGGGCATCACTGGTTTCTTTACACCACGCTTGATCAAAAAGACGCTGGGTTTACGAGCAGGAAAACCCACTGGCAATGAAGAAGCTTCAAAGCCTTTTCCAAGGTCAAACTCTACATCTTCCATGTCCTCAGGGCTTCCAGAGCAGGATAGGATGGCAATGACCCTTCCCAGAAATTCCCAGAGGTCAAAAATTCAGCTGGAACGGACAGTGTCCACTTCGTCTCAGCCCGATGAGAGCATGGGGAGGGCCAATGACCTGCTTCCTAAAAGGTTTGAAGATGGCCCTGCTTTGACCAGAGAGAGACCAAAAGCAAAACTCTTGCCGAGGGGTGCCACAGCACTCCCTTTCCGAACCCCCTCCGGAGCGGAAGAGAAGGAGGGTCCAGGGCCAGCAGCAGCTCCTAAGGGCAAAGAAAAAAACAGCGGCCTACGGCAAGGAGCCCTGGAGGATGGCGAGAGACCGGGGTGGTCATCTCCAGCAAAGGCTGCAGCAATACTTCCAACCACTCATAACCACAAAGTGCCAGTCCTAATCTCACCCACTCTCAAACACACTCCAGCAGACGTGCAGCTCATTGGCACAGACTCTCAGGGTAATAAATTTAAGCTCTTATCTGAGCATCAGGTCACTTCTTCTGGCGACAGGGACCGGCCCAGACGGGTAAAACCAAAGTGTGCTCCACCTCCACCACCAGTGATGAGGCTCCTACAACAGCCAGCTGCCTGCTCAGATGCAGCAGAAGAGCTGAGCAATGCAGCCGGAGTGCAGCATGGACTGGAATCAAGTGAAGGGAGTAAGAAGGCAGCAGCAGCAGCAGCACCTGTTGGTGGAAAATCTGGGAGGCCTGCAATGCCTCCACCTCAAGTGCCTCTGTCATCGTCTTCCACCTCCCCGGTGAAAATGGCCAACGGCACGGCTGGTGCAAAAGTTGCGCTAAGAAAGACCAAACAGGCAGCTGAGAAAATCTCCGCAGACAAAATCAGCAAGGAAGCGCTGCTGGAGTGCGCGGACCTCCTCTCGAGTGCCATTGCCGAGCCCACGCCCAACAGCCAGCTGGTGGACACGGGGCACCAGCTGTTGGATTACTGCTCAGGCTACGTGGACTGCATCCCCCACACACGCAACAAATTTGCCTTCCGGGAAGCCGTGAGCAAACTGGAACTCAGCCTGCAGGAGCTGCAGGTGTCCTCGACAGCTGCTGGTGTCCCTGGGGCAAACCCCGTCCTTAATAACTTATTGTCGTGCGTCCAAGAAATCAGTGATGTGGTGCAAAGGTAGCTATTGTCAATCTGGGTAAGAGGAATACACAGGGGGAGGGGGGGACTTTTTTTTCTGTACTGATACTTTCAAAAGGAAAGACTGATACTTGAGTATGTGAAGTACCTCAGATCACTGAGTTGTCCTCACGTTTACAGGTTCATCTCAAAAAAATGGGGATGGAGAGGGTAAAGCTGTAAGGGGCAGAACATGGAGGATTTGTCCATACCTCATTAGGCCTATCTGCTTGATGTGGTGAGGGAAGGAAGGTCCTCATTCCTCCCTGGAGAGGCAGGAGAATGGCTAGCAGGTTCTGGCTCTGGGAAGGATGGTTTGCTGCGTGCTGGCTGGAATACTGGAGCGGCTGCTGGCTGCTCGGCTGGACGCACCCTCTCCGCCTGCACCAACACGAGCTTTGGTCTCCTGGGAAGGCAAAGGAGAGGCCCCAGGGCTCCTCCGGTGCCAACTGCCTAGCGCACTGAGCCGGGGGAGCTCTGAAGGGGGAGGTCTAATGCACTGACAGTGTTCAGAGCTGCTGGAGGTGGATGCACTAGCCCAGATGGCTTCCACAGCGCTGCTGCTGCTGTAAGGAAAACTGCAAAATTAGTTAATATATGAACCTATCCCTTTTCCCTCCTGTCCACCTCATCCACCACACGTTCTCATCTTCGTCTTATCAGAAGCGTCAGGGATGCTAGGCAGACTTACCACTGGAATACCCCCTTCCCCACCACACTGCCTTCACTCAGCTGACACCTATTTCTAGTGGTCTAAGCACGGGTGCTGCTAGATGGACTTTTGTGAGTAGTTTGGGGCTCTTGCACAACTTGCCAGTGTTGTTATTGGGGTGGGTGGGTTGTGGGTTGGTTTGGTTTTTTTTTTTGAAAGCTCTAGATTGTTTTTAACTTGTTACCAGGTTGACTCCCCAGTTCAATTTCATCCCCTTGAGGATCCATGGTAGGTAAGGCTGAGCATCTGGCTTGTTCTTCACATTCCTTTTGCAGCTCTTCACAGTGCTGCAGGGACAGCTGAAGAGCCAGAGAGGACAGCCCAGCCTGCTCAGCACATGCCCTTACTGGTGCAGGGTTCCCTGGGCCTGTCCCTGCTCTTGGCCTAACAGTAACACCTGACTGACAGCTTCCTAGGGTTTGTTCTGGTGCTTACAGGTCCTGTGAAGGTACCTGGGTGCCTCTCAGCACACAGCAGGGCAGCCACAGGCATCTTTTTGTATTTATTGCTGTATTTTAAACTCTAGACCAGGATCTCATGCTGTGGCGCAGGGAACTATCATGTAAACAGCATCCTCTGCCTGAGTTGTGATAACAACCTTATGGCTCTGTCCGGAGAGCTCCTGGTGGGTTATGGCCTCTGATGGCTGCTGCCTACAGACAATCCCGGAGTGACAGCAGTTGGGTGGTTGACCTTCTCTTCTTTGGTCCTAGTGCTGTTTGTAGACCATTGTGGCCTCTGAAATCCCATCTTCTGTGTATACGCACAACTGCCCGGGGCGTAAGGGTCCTGGCAGGTAGGAAGACCTCAGCAAACAGATGAGAACAGGCCTGATACCTGGTTCCAAATACACATCACTCTGCATGCTGCTGCTCACTTCACACTAGTGGTGATGTTAAGAGGATCTCACTTGCTTTGCACCTTAAATCTTTTATTTTTGGCTAAAATACTTTTTTTAAATTTGTTTTTAAAGTGTGACTGTGCTGCTTTTAGTTTGAGCATTTAGAGTTGAGCTGGGGCACAAGTGTGACTTTAGAAGATGGGCACTTCCATTTCTGCCTAGAATCATAGAATACCTTGGGT
>VYZU01004120.1:0-42171 GCA_013401355.1 Ceyx cyanopectus
TTGCAAGTTCACCCCTAGACCCTTCAAATAATCCTTCCAAAGGAGGCTCTCCTTTGCCATTTGCTTTGGGCAGCTACAGCACACGAGGAATGTTTGTAGCAGTTTTGTTTCCTTCTTCCTTTATAACCCAAAGTGATAAACTTCTGCCACATGGGATGGGACAGTGGAGATAATGTGTTCAAGAAGGAATAATAAAAGCCATCTTGGAATAATTTAATGCTTTAGGGTTGAAATGCAATGAATTGGCACTACTGCCTGTTGGAATTTTCCTGTCCTCTTAATTGTATCTGAACTATAAAACACGAGCACTGTGTTCATCTTCGTAAGGAAATAGGCTGCTCGAGCACAAGGGCTATATTGTCACTGGTTGCAAGTCAGCCCTATGTTAGAACAAAGTTTTGTTGTGCCTTAATGGTCATTAACTAATACATCTTCACAGTAGATCTGCAAATGCTTATTAGGAGAGTGTTAGCATTGGATTGACTATAAGCTTGAATTGAATAATAGCATGAATACGGGCTTTAGTGTTGAGTTTTGGAGATCACAGCACTGTAAATGACTTGCCCAAGGTTTTATAAGAAATCTGGGGTAGAGAAAGAACAGATGAGTAGCCAGAAACTGGTGGTGCTCCTGTAGCAAGAGACAGGAGAGTTTCTCGAGAGTCAGTCCTTAACAACCTGTTCCTTGGAATCTGTGCCTTGTTCTTTGCTTTCCCACACAGTAATTGGGGGAGAGAGACAGGGGAAAAATAAAAGGTTAGTCACTTCAGAGCTTGCTCAGATGGCACATATGCCTGGGTGAAGCTGGCATGGATGTCATAGGGGGAATGGGTTTGGTCTCAGTGATCCCAAAATCTGCAACATCCTGAGAAATCCTTCTGAAATCCCATATGTTCCAGTGCAGCTCGTGTATAAATAAACATGTGTAAATATGTATTTCCACATGAGACACACTGACATTAGTGATGGAGAAGGAATGGGACGTGCAGAACTTCGGCACTGCTCTCTCAAAGTGGTTATGCTGGAATTGTCACCTGGACCTGGGTGTCAGAAATGGTTGAGTACTGTTGAAACAAAATGCAGCTGTGTCCTTGAAAGCGAGAGCCCAGTGCTGCTGGCCCCCCAGCTGAAGCATTCTGCTTTAGTGAATCTCCAGTGGTGCTTGCTCACCGTCTTGGCTGCGTGTGTTTGGTCCTCTGGGTTGTTGAAGGGGACACAGTGTGCAGGGAATCCCAGGGAGAGGAGCTGTTCTCGGCTTGCCAGATGATTACCTTGAATTGCACCTTCTTCACCTTCTTCTGCTGCTCTCTTTAATTTTTATTTTTCTTCTCTGCACCTGGTTAAGCAGCAGGATTTTCCTTGTAGGGAATTGAAAATGGGTAGATTTTAGTCTTAGTGTTGTTTGAGCTGTTAGTTTGGAAACATGGACAAAGTCATCTCTTTCTCTAGAAACCCATAGACAGGTTGGGGTGGGAAGGGGTCTTTCCAGGTCATTCAGTCCAGCCCCCTGCAGGAAGCAACTAGAGCAGGCTGCTCAGAGCCCTGGTCAAACTCAAGGGGAATGGTTCCAGGGCTGAGGTGTCAACCACCTTTCTGGGCAACCTGGGCCACCCTCAATGTAAAAAATTCCTTCCTTTTCTCCTGTCTAAATCTCCCTCTTACTTTAAAACCATCACCCCTAGTTCCTGTCCCAACAGGCTCTGCTAAAAAGACCCCATCTTTCTGACAGGCCTCTTGGAGGCAACAAGGAGGTCTCCCTGGAACCTTCTCCAGGCTGAACAATCCCCAGCCCTGGGACTATTGCTGTGTCCTCCCTGGTCTCACTCCCAACAGGTCCCTGTCTCTCCTGTACTGAGGACTCCACAGCCTGACCCAGCACTGCAGGGGGGGGTCATCTACCAGAACAGGGCACCCTGTACTATTTTAACTTTGAGGATTTTTGAAGAGGTTTATAGTTGAAAGGAGGAAGGGATAAGTGTTCCCTGAAAGCATATTAATGGTGTGATAATGAAATCACTAGATTCTAGAGACAGGAAATACTGGGAGCCTCTTCCCTTCCCCTCTTAAACCATTGCCATCTTATTTCCCTTAGTCCTAGGAAATTGAATTTTGTTTCAAGACTTATTTTTTCAGTCATGCTTTGTTAGCAAGAACCCAAACTGTCTGTATGCCTATGGGGCTTTTTCAGGCCTGGGTCTGTCTACAGAGACATGAAACCACTTCTCAACTTGCTTTTGGCTCAAATGGGCTGTATGTTTGCATTATAAGGCTTATTTTTCAGCCCCTGAGTAATTTTTTGGTGGTTGTTTTACTTTTGGAACTTCCCCCTTTTCTGGAAGGTTGAATGCCAGCAGTGCTGTCAGAGCATCTCTATTGGGTGTCACTAACATCATTTCCACACTCCCTCTTTACCCTGGTGAGGCCACATCTGAACTAATAGGTACTATGGCTAAAAGACATGTTTTAAGACATCTATGGATCAGTTGAATCCATCTAGTGTGGGAGAAGTCTTGTGCAGGCTTTCAGCAGTTTTGCAGCTGTCGTGAAGCACACATTGGGCATGCACAGTCCACGAGGGAGTAAAAGCACGTTCTAGGAATCTAAGGTACAATCAGGTCTTTATGCCAGATGTGCTACTTGGTTAAAATAATAACATCTGTTGAGGTAGCTGTAGCAAAAAATCTGTTTTAACATCTCTCCTGGCATTTTCTGAGAGGCAGAAACTACTTCATTCCTTTATCACTGCTGCCAAAGAAAGAATAGATGTCACTGATCTCGATGGTGGGCATCACTTACTTGAGAAGTTAACAGGTTTTCCCAGCTCTTTCAACACCTGTCAGGAGAGCTGCCTAAATCAATTCCTAATGGACAGAAACCAACCAACAAGTGAAAATTATAGCTGATTTGATTGTTCTTGCTGTGCTTCCTTTTTCCCTGTTAGACGTTTCTCTTGCTTTCCTTCCTGAAATTCATTACTTCCATGGCAGCAAATGGTTTGAATGAAAGGCCAGTTCGCTCTGATTTAATTTTCTAGATGGTTTTGTACTTGTGTGTTCCATCTTGCAAAACAAAATAAATAATAAAAAAATACATTAGAATGTCTTTGCAAGAGATTGAATCCCCACTTTCAGAGTCAGCCTTGTTTCCCAGCAGAAATCTACCCTGCTCTCCTGATAGAAGTTATGGAAGTCAATACTATTGTTGTTGTTATTGTTGCTATTATTATTATTATTTTATTAGATGTTTTGTGCCTTAGGGACAGCCAGTACAAGGTGGCAGTTGCTATGGAAACCAGTTTGAAAAATGTTCTGGAGAATCAGTGAATCTGCCTGTAAGACAGCTGTCACTGTGGACAAAAATCAGATCTCCTCATTAGTTAGGTCCTTTCTTTG
This sequence comes from Ceyx cyanopectus, assembly GCA_013401355.1. NCBI lineage: Eukaryota > Metazoa > Chordata > Aves > Coraciiformes > Alcedinidae > Ceyx > Ceyx cyanopectus. Next base: position 3,392 of record VYZU01004120.1, read on the forward strand.
GAGGGGGGGTGGTAGGGATGGGTGGTGTTCATCTCACCCTGTCCATATTTGAGAGAGGTTTTTTTTCCTCGTGCAATTCTCTTATTTACAAGTATGGCTGTTAATGGGGCTGACGTTTTCATTAATTTATTCTTGTTCTGTATCTTGATGCTGTGTAAAGTTTGTTTTTCCAAGATGCTGCTACAGAAAATGAGCTTTTTTGTTTGTTTTTGATGCCACAAATGCCAGTGGTAAATCCGTAGGACAGAACACAGATTTCTTTTAGCATGATAGAACTCTGCATCCTTAAGGGCTGGTCCTTGGGGTGATAATTCAGCTGTACAGTTGTTTTATAGCTCAAGCTGTTCTGCTCCATTACTCTTATATCCCAATCTACCCTTCCTGTAGCTCCTCTATGCATGAAATAGAGAATCTGTTTTAATCAGCTAGTGGCATCTTAGCCGATTGCTGCCTTTGGGGCAGCCTCCTAATTCTGCATTTTTTAGCAGTTCCTCACAAGACATTTCCTCAAGTGTACTCAGCTTTCTTCTTAGAGAAGGGATGGTTCTTCTGTCTTTGTGCCCTTGCATGCTTTGAAGCTTCTTATTCACACCCTGCTTGTTTTTTGCTTCCCAAACATTCCCTTAAGGGGCGTTTCTTATGACTGGGATGCTCTCCTGTAACCTGTAGATGCTGTGATTCCCCTACATTGGCTCATTCCCAGAAGAGTTCTTTTGACTAGCTGGGGAGGAATTTCCTGTGTGAGTTTTTGGTGCAGTTTGAGTCTTTCACCATTCTTTTATTTATTATTTAAAAAATAAATGATGATTTTTGTCATAATTTCTATTTTTTTTTCTGGGTAGTAGAATATGTATGTTGATGATCAGAAATTTTCACTGGTGGAGGACTCATCTGAATTATGCTCTAGTTAGAAATCTCCTGTTATAAAATACAGTAGGGCTTTCTAATCAAGCTGGGAAAGGGAGCAACTGCTTTCTCCTTTTATAAGGAGTTAAAAGGAGATAATTATCCTAGAAAGATGAGGCCAGCCAAATTTAAATTAGAAAGGGGTGCTTTTTAACATGATTAACTGCCAGAATAAACTGTCATAGAAGGTGTATTTTCTCCTCTTTTGATGTCATTTATATCACTTCTAAAAAATATGTCATATCCAAATACCAGTTAAACTGCCATTAAATGCGAATTGATGAGCTCGGTGTAAATGCAAACTGGTGGCAGAGAGGAACTCGGGCTGGGCTCAATGCTCATTTCATCTCCAGCTTTCATAAATCAATAGCACTGCAGATTTCCCTCATTGTCCTCTAATTTATTTTATAATTCACCAGATGAAATGGACCGTAAATGTTATTTTGGTGTAATAGTTTTTGTTGTTAGCTTGTGTATCAAAAAATAATTTATGCCATTTGCACAAATTGGCGTAGAACTGAGAGAAAAGTATTTGAGTTGAATGAAGGAGACTGACACCATCTCTGCATCTCTATAGCAACTCGCTCAGTGCAAAGCCATGGGCTGTGGGCAAGCAGTGCTGTAGCTTTCCTGCCACCTCAGAATCACACAATGCCAGGGGTTGGAAGGGACCTAGAAGATCATCCAGTCCAACCCCCCTGCCAGAGCAGGGGCACCTAGACCAAGTCACTCAGGAACAGATCCAGGCGGGTCTGGAATGTCTCCAGAGCAGGAGACTCCACAACCTCCCTGGGCAGCCCTTGCCAGGCTCTGGCACCCTCACTGGCAAAAAGTTCTTCCTTGTGTTTCCCCTCAACCTCTTGTGCTCCAACTGGCTCCCATTGCCTCTTGTCCTGTCACTGGATGACACTGAGCAGAGTCTGGCTCCATCCTCCCTACACTCACCCTTAACATATTGATAGACATTGATGAGGTCCCCCCTCAGTCTCCTCTTCTCCAGGCTCAAGAGCCCCAGCTCTCTCAGCCTCTCCTCAGCAGGGAGATGCTCCACTCCCTTCAGCATCTTGGTGCCCTGCCCTGGACTCTCTCCAGTAAATCTCTGTCTTTTCTGAACTGGGGTGTCCAAAACTGGACACAGTACTCGAGGTGGGGTCTCACCAGTGCAGAGTAGAGGGGGAGGAGAACCTCCCTTAGCCACTCTCCTCCTAATGCATCCCAGGATGCCATTGGCCTTCTGGCTGCAATGCACATTGCTCTGGACGTTCCATGGCAGTGGAACATCCCAGTTGGGAAGTGTTTCCTGCAAGCAGGATATGGTGTTGGTTGCAGTGTTTTTTTCTGGGGTGTTGGTAGTGGCTTCCTGGAAGCAGCCACATGTGGCAAAGTCATATTGTAGAGCTAGTAGTCCTGAGATACCCAGGTTGGTAGAGGACTGGACGGGGTGAAGGAACCCGAACAGCTCTGTCCCTATTTCATTCTGTGATTCTGTTTCTGATTCCTTCTGCCTACACTGTCATCTTGTTTCAGTTTTACTTGCCTGCACAACTAAATTAATGTACACATCTTCCTACTCTACCACATTCTGATTTTTTTTTTCCTGTGCTGATAAGGTTTCAGGATAAAAACATTTAATTAGTAAAGGGTGGAAATCAGTTAATCCCATTATTCAATTTGTGACATTTGCATTTTAAACCTTTGTGTTTAATGACTGTGTGAGCAGATTCAATTTAATTTTAGTTCAAGGTAAAACTTACTTGTTCTGATAGTTCAGATGTCATTTCTTTTTGTCTGTGCATGTATCATGTGACTGATAGAATTGATAACTTTGATTACCAGGCACTCATTTAATCTAATTTTTCATTTTAAAATAGATTTGAATGATTCAGACTTGAGGCGTTTGTTTGTTTGGGCATAGTTGTGCCCACTCAGTTCTTGGATGATGTGAAGTCCATGTCAGTGTTCTTGGAGCTGGATACCACAGTTGGAAATCCATGTGATACCTGCTGCAGTGCTTCAGTGCAATGTACATGATTAGGAAGATTACTGAGTAAGTGAAGTGAGAGATCCTATTATTATATTGTATATTGCAGAATTATTTTGTTGGATCTTTGTCTGTAGTTGTTTGAAGAACAAAAGAATCCAAGAGAGGAATCCCACTGACTTCAGGGATAAATGCAAACACTAAATAGAAGTTTTCATTTATGATTTTAAGACAAGCTTAGGCAAGAGCTTTCAGTTCATCTTTGCAGAGCAGCCTGAGACCTTCACGAACCTTTTATTACAAATCTATTTGTACATGTGCACACATGCAAATATCATCTTTCAGTGAATACCTTTTATTGCATGTTGCTTTTGGTGGCTTATTTATGTCTTTGGTTTGAGGACCATCACATTATAGGAGTCTGTTGGTGTGGAAAAAAAAACCAAACTGTTTACCGAAACTGTGATCAATATTTTTCCTTGGCTTTTATTCATATTGTAGGGCTCAGGCTTTTTATCATGTGTTTAAGCAGGGATCGATGGTTCTTGATACATTTTGTGACTAGACTTAAAATAGTTTTTGTTTGGAATATGAGGCCAGAAATGTGCTTCCAATTAATAAAATTATTAGTAACAGTGTCTTGCTTCTCTTGTAGTCATGGGTTTAAGGCACCACAGAGACTTCCTGTTATTGCAGGCCTTTCTGATGGGTCCTGGAGGGCTTTAAACCCAAATGTAACTGGGAATTTTGTGGAGGCTTCTGAGAATCTTGGCCATCTCTTTGTCCCACTTCACTGTCTGTTGAAAAGAAAGAAAACAAGAAATAGAAGAAAACAGAAAACCCCTCACACTCGATGATTTGTGCTTGGTTACTATAGTGATGAATCCTGTATAAAAACCCACACAGTTCTGACTTGGAATCCAGACATGCAGATACTTGTCAGAAAAGAAAACAGAACAAGAGAATGAATTCAATGGTGTAATATTGAATGGGGGTGTGAACCAAACCTGTCCGGATGAAATTATTGTCTGAATTTGAATATTTTTTTTTTTTCCCACTGATGTTAAGTACTTGTCAGACTGATTTGAAGAACAGAAAGCATCAGTACTTCGTTGGACATGGTGCAGGAAAGATAGAATTAAATTCAGCATTAGTCCTGGCTGATATTCCCAGGTGGTGTGACACCTTCATTATTTAGTCTTTCCTCTTACATTTGTCTTCTCCAAGTGCAGAGACCATCACAAATATTTTCCAAGTAGATTCCTTATGTGTCTTCAAATCTCCAAGACATCTGAGTTTGGCCCTGTCCTCTTGGCCCCACCCTTTGGATACAGATAAGCATGGAGAAGACCCCTCCACATACTTTGTCCCTAAGGCAGTGCCGGGAGCTGGATGAGTCCTTTTTCTTCTCCTTCAAGGATACCCTGTTCAAATTATTTTTCCTATTAAGTTTAATTTGGAATTTCTCTGATTTCCATTGTCATTCTCTTGATTTATTTTTTTTTTCCTGGAATGGGCTTACTACTGAATTGTTTAAGAGTTTTCGACTGTTAAGGTTTTCAGCAAAAAGTTTCAGATCCTTGTATTCATGTTTCACAGAAACAGAAGAATTTTGTGGAATCTGTGATGAAAAATTTGTCATGAGACTTGTATTGGTTTGTTTCCCATCTGGTAAGCAGCAGAGTCTGGAAGTGCAGTCCAGCCTTGCTACCAGACTCTGGAATGTGCCAGACTTCAGTATTGCTGGGTCAGAGGAGGAGCACCCAACCCCACATAAAGAAATTCATCATTATCTTGGGGACTGAATCTGGAAAACCAAAACTGGTCTTTCAAGGCTTTTAAAGTCTCAGGTGGGCTCTAGGATATTAGGAAGTGAGAAAACCCATAAAGGAGATCCTTTGATGAGGGGGTAGAGAGCACCCTCAGCAAGTTTGATGCTGACACCAAACTGGGAGGAGTGGCTGACACAGCAGCAGGCTGTGCTGCCATCCAGAGAGACCTGGACAGGCTGGAGAGCTGGGCAAGGAGAAATTCAATGCAATTTAACAAGAGCAGGTGTAGAGTCCTTCATCTGGGGAAGAACAACTCCATGTATCAGTACAGGCTGGGGGCTGATGTACTAGAGAGCAGCTCTGGAGAAAGAGACCTGGGGGTCCTGGTGGACAGGGGGTGACTATGAGCCAACAATGCACACTGCGGCCTAGCAGGCCAATGGATCCTGGGATGCATTAGGAGGAGTGTGGCCAGCAAGTCAAGGGAGGTTCTCCTCCCCCTCTACTCTGCACTGTGTCCAGTTTTGGGCAGTTTTTGATCTCTGAGGTCGTCCCAGACGTGAGTTTAAAAATAGATAATAGTCTCTATTTAAAATATATAATAAAGCCAAAGAGGATAATGTACCTTGAAATTTCAGATTAATATTCACAAGTAGCCAAAGTTTCTCATATTCACACTCCCTTCAATTCTCTACTTTCTCATTGTTGTATCTGAATTTTTAAACCAAGGTTTTGCACTGCTCTATTTTCACAGCATTGCTGTACAAAGGTACTGAAACTTCTGCCCTCAGCAGGTGACCACAGTGAATCAGAGCCCATTGACCTTTTGAGTGTTTTAATTTATACTGCTTTTCTCAAGTCAGAAAAAACCCAACCTCATTAAAGATGATAATAAATTAAGCTAATGATTGCAATCCTATCTATTAATGACTGCTATATTACATGGATCAGAAGGCTACCTTTAAAAATTTTATGTCACATTATTAATAATTACACCTATTAAGTTTTTGTCTTTAATGCTGCCTCAGTGCCTTACCTGAGTCATGAAAACTCTTGAAAAAGCTTGTTAATTTCACTGTTATAGTCTATATAAATAGAGAAAATACCAGTTTAGCTTTCAAAAGTGGTTGCAAAGGTTGTTTTTTACTGGTAACAGCTATGTATTGTGGTGGTGAAAGTTAACCCTCTCCTTGCTGATCCTGGGACATTATCCACCTCCATTATGCCTGGCAGAGTTATTTAGCAATTATCATTGTACAGTTTAATTCACTGTCTGTTCTCATACCAGATTAGGTCCCCCTGTGGTATACACATCAGAGTTACCTATCCCCTCACATTTCCCCACCAGGTGCCCCGGGTCCCTGAGCAAAAGCAATCCCCTGGATGGGTTTGCCTTGGCCTGGATCAGGACTCACCTGGAGCATCTTCCCTAAGACACTCTTCATGTGAGCTATGGGGACTTCATCCCCTTCTACAGAGTGTGGGAGTTCTGGCTGGGCAGGGGCAGCTTAATTGGTAGATCCTCTGGTGTTAAATGACCATCACCTCCTTCTCTGGCAATGTGCTGAAGTCTTTGCCTTCTGGCCAGTCCATGATAAGTTCCACAATTCCCGGGTGAATGGGGTTTTCTGTTTGAGGCTCCACTGGCTGTGTTACCAGTGCACCCCATTGACTCCACCTGGCATCAGTTGCATGGTGTGTAGAGGAAACCCTCCCTTTGAACATCCAGCCTTCCTGAACTGGTAGTTGGGGTGCCAGGAGGAGCTGGGCTTCAGTCCCGACCAGTTCTCAGGTGGCTCCAACTCCTTCATATGCTGCTAGGTTTTCTTTTTCATTTGGAGTGTAGTTGTCCTTGGATTCTTTGTAGCTCCAGTTCCAAAACCCTAGAAGTTGGCCTCGGGTCTCCCTAGGTGCTGTCTGCCAGAGGCTCTGAGGTAGGGACCTCCCCAGCTGTTCTGTAGAGCACGTTTTTAATTCTATGTCCTGGTTGGACTTCCCTAAGGGCTCCTGTTTGTCTTCTCCCTAGTTAAAGATGACAGGACGAGGGGGAATGGCTTCAAGTTGTGCCAAGGGAAATTTAGGTTGGATATCAGGAAGAATTTCTCTACAGAGAGGGTGGTTAGGCATTGGAATGGGCTGCCCAGGGAGGTGGTGGAGTCCCCATCCCTGCAAGTGTTTAAAAACCGTGTGGCTGTGGTGCTGGGGGACATGGTTTAGGGACCCTGGCAGTGCAGGGTGAACAGTTGGACTTGATGATCTTAAAGGTCTCTTCCAGCCAAATGATTCTGTGTGTACAGTCCCCCTTTTAATTTGTTCCAAGGCTTGTTGTTGCTCAGAGCCCATTTAAAATAGTTCTTTTACATCCCTGATGGAGAGGGTTTGTATACTTCATATACTTTTAATATGATATGTTTTAATATGGTACTTAATTAACAAAACCCTTTTAACTCCCAGAAAGGAGGTTGGGGTGAGGTGAGGTTGGTCTCTTCTCCCAAGGAGCAAGTGACAGGACAAGAGGGAACAGCCTCCAGTTAACCCCAGCAGAGGTTTAGATTGGACACGAAGGACAATTTCTTCCCTGCAAGGGTTGTCATTTGATAGTGAGGTACGTGTCCAGATGGTAAAATCACTTGGCAGTAACTTCAAGTAAAAGTCATTGATCCGAACAGAGATGTCTTTGCCAGCTCAGTGGTTTGCTAAAATTATAATTTAAAAATAGACAATTAAGGAAATTAAGTGAATTTATTAGAGTTAACCAGCTTTAATAATGCATTAAAAATAGTCATAAATGTTGGTATCGGTCAATTTCTTGAGGATTATTGTTTCATTAATTATCCCATTTCAGCATTTCTGCCTTACCAGAATTCAAGTTTTCTTTATGAGACTTCTTACAGATAGGTACTTGTTCTAAAAATAAATAAATATGTGTGCTGTGCAGATCATCTTTTTAAAGTATTAGATCAAAAATGAGATTATTTGGGTTCTGCTTCTAGCACCTTTTCTCTGTTAGAGGCAGAGTTTTCAGGGGAAGAATCTCAGAAGAAGGAAGGGGAAGAAACTCAGTTTGGGTTTTTGTTTTTTTTTTGGACATCAGTCTTTAGCCACTGTTTATATACAGGAGATGAGGTACATAAAGATTTTCTGATATTCTTAGTATGTGACCTGGTTCTCCTTGTTGTACCCCTGCTTACATTCCTCTCCAGGTGCTGCTTGTGCAGGGAATTTCACACTGGGGACTTTGATACTTGTTTAAGCCTCCAGTAATTTTTTTTCAATATCCATAACAGCAGCAAAATGATTCCTTCCTAATAATGACTGGGCTTTGTAATTTCTAAAGAAAAGGAGATGAATAAATTAAAAATCACTGGTATACTTCAACAAGGGGAGCTCTGGAGTCATGAGCTTTTACATTAAAAATTTTTTAAAATTAAAAAAAAAGCAAAGCTGGGGCTGCAGTACTTCTCTTGGAAGTATCTTCTGGAACTTCATTTCCCTTATGATTAAAAAATGTTTTTAATGTCCATTCTCCTATCCTGTTTGCAGAGTTCTGTAGTGATTGCATCTCACATGCCTAACACTTGTAGCATCTTACTTGGCAAGACAGCCAAACTTGATTTAGAGACTGGGGAAAGGTTTGTGATTTCCCCACTAATCTATCTCAAAGCACTTTCACTTACTGCTCCCATCAATTTGCATCGTTTCTTCTTTCCTTTTTAAGGTTTAAATTTTACCCACGACTGCTTCCAGCTCTTGAGGTGGGTTTTTGTATGCCTTTCTTTGTCAGTTTGACAAGTCTTTTAAAGATCAGATGTTTTCTGGTCTTGTCCATCACTAGACATTAGCAAATTGACTGCTTTGCTATTCCATAATCTTAGGAATTTATGGAAGGGAGGTGCCCTCAAAAGGGGACTTTCCCCATCACTTCTGAGGCAACAAAGCCACACTGACTTCAGAATGCAGCCAGTCTGAGGGGACCCAGCTTGCTCTGAACTGGGCATTGCTGTGTGGGAGAAGCACAGATTAGGATCAATAAGGCTGATCCATGCAACTGGAAAGCCTGGCAGGTGTTTTGAGGGTATTTGAGACTCTAGTGTTAGAAGAAAAAAAAACCTCAGCCCACTCAAACTGAAAAATGAGGTCACTAAGTTCCTTTTGTGGATTTAGTGTTTGGGGCTTTGGAACAGACTAATGAAAAAAATAGCAAAGTACTGCTTTTAAAGGAATATTTTTAGGTTTTTTTCCCCCTCTTCTACTCCATAATCAATTTGCATATGCTAATATATGCAAATACGACCCTCAAGGACACAACTGCTGTCTAAGAACATGTTTCCCAAATTTTGAGAATATGTAGTTTGAAATGTTGGGGGTTTTTTTTGTTGTTTTTTTTTTTGGTATTAATTTCTGACCTGTTGTAGAGAGAATGATCTTAGGAAAAGATTTTTTCCTAAAATCTTTTCTTACCTGGAAACTTAATGAAATTAATGAGTCTTGCTTTCATGCTGCTGTTATTGTTGTTGCTGTTGCTTTTTGTTGGTTTGTTTGAAGGAAACAGAAATCATGTGCTTGTGTAGCCTTTTGTTCATCCCTGTAGCTGGCAGGGGCAGTGTTGCTTCCATTACAGGTGTGGTGTTGGCCGTGGCTGGATGCTGGATGCCCAGCAGAGTTGCTCTCTCACTCCCCTCCTCAGATGCATGGGGGAGAGCAAATATAATGAAAGGCTTGTGTGTAAAGATAAGGACAGGGGGAGATCACTCACCAGTTACCATGGGCAGAATGGCCATAGGAAAATGTGTGTATCAAGTAAATCAGAGTGGAGTCATGAGAAATAGAAACTGAATCTTAAAAACATCTTCCCCTCACTCCTCCTTTCTTCCCAAGCTCAACTTCTCTACCTCAGCCTGGAGTGGGCTGGGGAACGGGGGCTGTGGCCAGGTCATCACACCTTGTCTCTGCTGCTCCTTCCTCCTCAGACAGGGACTCCTCACATTCTTCCCTGGGTACAGGCTGGGGTCAGTCCCACAGGAGACTGTTCTGCACAAACTCTTCAATGTGAGGTCTTCCCGTGGGCTCAAGTTGTTTATGAACTGCTCCCATATGGATCCCCCCCAGGGTCACATTTCCTACCAGCAAACCTGCTCCAGAGTGCTCTTCTCTCTCCACAGGTCCACAGGAGCTTCCCACGAGGTCACAGCCTCCTTCAGGTGCATCCCTCTGCTCCAGTGTGGGGCCCTCCTTGGTTGGTAGTTGGGTGTCACCACTGATCTCCATCACCCTCTGAATCACCACAGGCTGCAGGGAATCCCTGCTCTGCTCCCTGGAGCACATTCACTGCTCTTGGTATTTCTAGAGCTGTTTCTCTCACATCTTCTCACTCTTGTCTCAGTTGCTGGTTTTGCAGAGCAGGATGTTTTCTCCCCCCCCCCACCCCCCTTTCTTAAATAAGTTATCCCAGAGGTGCTACCACCATGGCTGATGGCCTTGGCCTTGGCCAGGTGCTACCACCATGGCTGATGGACTTGGCCTTGGCCAGCAGCTGGTCTGTCTTGGAGCTGCCTGACACTGTCTCTGTTGGGTATAGGGGAAGCTTCTGGCAGCTTTCCAGTTGGGAAACAAAGCATATATTGGGCCATAAAAAGAAATCTGTAGTAGTGTTGCTGAAAAGGTTCCAATCCTGAGTGTGTGTGTATAATCTGGCTGTTATCAGTAATCTCTCCAACATGTGTTAAACTACAGGTAACACCATAAAACCTATCTAGAGAAACTATGGTTCACATGCATCTATTAGTGTGCCATAGCTCAGGCTCCAGGTCAGGATCTCCTGCCTTACTGAGCCAGAATTAAGTTGTCTAAATATTTTCATAGCCCTCCTTTCAAGTTCTGGAAGTGAAGGACTATTTAGAAAAGTCTGCAAGTGCTATTAAACCTCAACATGAAGAGAGTGTTACAGCCTCAGGAAAGATGATGTAGTAGTTGAGCAGTTCCTGTTCCCTGCAAGTGTGACTGGAAACAGAATTAAAAGAGAAGAGGAAATAAATAGTAACCAGATCTTTGGCATTACTTTTGAAAGGCACCGATGGGGTTAAAGGAGCTGCTGCCACTAGGTGTCATGCTGGGATCATCTCTGGAAGCAGGAGTGATTATCAAAGGCTCTCAATGAAGGAACAGGATCTCTTTTATGTATTTGAGTATCCAAAAGGTCTAATTTTGCAAGCTCTGATTGCCATGTCCCTGCCCAGTGTGTCGGGAGCCTTCACAAGAGGCTGCCCTTGCTCATCTCCATGTTGCTGGGTGAGACCACACAACTGAACACAGTTGCTGTGTGTTTGCTCTTCCATCTGGGATGATGGACATCTATCATAGAGATCCTCAGAGTCACACCTGCTTAGGAAAATGTGTTTAAATTGCTTCATGTGGGCGTGCTTGGTGAGAGGGGAGAAAAAAACATATGATTTCTTTATCCTCCTCCAATGTTTCTGTCGTTTAGAGCTCAAATGAGCCAAATGGCAAAAAAAAACCCAAACAAAAAAAACAACAAACAAAAACCCAACAACACCAACCAGACAAACAAACACAAAAAAGAATCCCACCAAACATAAAACAACAACAAACCCCCTGCCACTCAAACCTGAATGAATATAATGCAGCTTTATGTAGAGAGAGGCCCTTGGAAGAAGAATTTCGTTTCATAAGCACTGAACACAATGTCAAATAACAAACTTCCTATTTAATGCAGTTAGTTTTAAAAGATGGAAATCATCATGGGAGTTGAGAATACAAGATGACTGTGAGGGCAGCAGTGTTTTCTGTTAAGTCTGCTGCACTGTGTTCTTTCTGTACTTTCAGAATTTCCACTTTTCCTCACAGCTCCACAACAGGAGGATTCCAATAGGGGTAATTATTGACGGGAGGGAACAAAGGAGGTGAATCAGATGCTTGTAGGTGGTGCCCAGTGGAGGGACAAGGGGAAATGGACACAGAATGGAAATGCTGGACTTTCTCATTTTGCATAAGAAGGTGCTTCTGAGATGATTCCCCTAGGAGTTGCCTGGGGAGGTTGTAGAGTCTCCTTGGAGATACTAGAAGCCACCTGGGCATGGTCCTGGACAAGCTGCTCTAGGTGGCTCTGCTTGAGTTCATCTCCATAGGGGATTCCCAGCCTCAACCATTCTGTGCTTCTGTTTCCATTCACATTGATCTAGCATTGGGAATAGTTAAAAACCCCAACAATAACAAACCAAACAAATCAACTAATCAACACAAAACCCCAAGGAACAACCCCCCCAGCACATAATGCAAAGTTGTGATCATAGCCTTGCACTGACAACTAGCATTGAACTGCTGGTAGGATTTTTTCCTTTCCACAGAAGGATAAGAACTTTCTTTGCGCTATATGCTATATACATGAGGTGATGAAGTATATTCTGTCTTCTGATTCTATTAAACTGTTTTGTATATAGCTGAAAAAAAATACAGTGAATCATTTCTCCCTGTTCTCAATCTGGTATTTTGATTAATAATGTTTGCAAAGTAATTGATACACATCATTTTGTGAAGAATACTGAATGCTGTGGAAAAGCAGAACTAGGATATAACATTTTATTTGCACGGGGGGGGGGAAATGACCTCAAAAGAAAAAAACCTAAGTTGCGTGAAGATAAATGGTAAGTGTTAGGTATAGTGGAGAAAGCATGCATAAGTACAAAATATGTAATAAAGATTAGGCAGGGCAGCATTTAGAAGTACCTTGGGAATAAAGGAGACAAGATACTGTAGATAAATGAGAAATACTCTGCTGTTGCAGGGTAGTCCAGTCTGTTGGCGTTTGTGGAAGAATTCCAGGGTGGTTTGGTTCCATCTGGCAGGGGCAGGGATGGGAGACACCAATGCTTTAAAATGCTTGCCATCTAATACACATTTTTTTCCACCATCTGATTAGTAGTTGATAAAGACTGTTCCCTCTCTGAAATTTCACCTTAGGACAAAACACTCCCCACCCCAAGGGTGCATGTGGACCATATGTGATTGCAGTTGGTAAGATCTTAAAGTGTTATTTGTTTCTTCCTTCTCATATCTTATTGAGGATGAATATTGACAGCTGTCCCATATCCTTATCCTTTGTGTTCTCTCTTCAGATGATGCCACAGGATTTATAGTCACCTTCCTTGCCTAATGTTGGGCAAGAATGTTTAATCCATTTTCTAGTTCAGTGAAGAATATCTGCTCAAGTAGATTGTAATTAACAGTGTTGTGATGTGACCAAGATTTTAAAAGTAATTGCCTAGCATCCTTTTTTTAGACATACAAGGTCTTGGCCTAACATTTGAAACTTAGTAGTAGCTCATATTACTTTAGAATTAATATTCCTCATTATTATGAAATTGAACTGTTTTTTAGGTACCTTAATTAGTTAGTTAGTTTGCATATGTTTAACAAGGGAGGGGCAATACCCTAGTGTGCTGTTAATTCTCTTCATCAACCCCAACTGGTTGTTCCACTCAACTGGGCAATGCAGCTGGTGTTAGGCCTGTCATCTAAGCTGGATTTCAGTTTGGAAAAATAAAATAAAAGCAACCCTATAAATCTTTGGAGAGAGGAATTTCCTTTTTTCTTTCATCTCTGTCTTTTGGACCCCTGTAATAGATGCCAGTCTTCTTGAAAGCGCTCAGTGGAATTTATTTGCTCCTAAAATCTAATTTGTGGTAGACGAAGCAAATGGAAGGTCTTGTTTGCTTTACTACTACTGCTTTTACTTTGGAGCAAACCATTTAAATACAAGGGGTTTGCACAGTCTGAATTAATGTTGAGAAGATCTTCAAATGTCACCTTTTCCTCAGTCTTGTCACAGTGTTCATGCCTTCAGAGACTCTACCTTTTTGCTGGTTATTTACTTAAGAAAGAGTGTCAGAAGCTACATTTTAACAGACTTTTTGGGGAGGAATATTGTGCCATTGGTGTGTCCTTGTCTCACAAAGCATGTCTTCCCTGAATGGAATGGATGAGTTTTATCCCAGGCTACATACTGCAAACGTCTAAGGACAATTGCCTGTAAAGCCACTTTTTGGGAGGTTTTTGGGTTCTCTTTGAATCTGGAATAGGTTGAATGAATGTCATATTTTTTTCAGCATTAGGTATAGAACATCCTTGGTGTCACCTGCGTGTCACACAGTTGAGCAGGGGTCTTGTGTTGTCCCTGCTAAACCTTCTCATGTTTTTGACTTGTGCTGTAGACACGAGTCCCTCAAGGAGAGTGCTGGGATTTCAGTCATCTACCCAAGAAAAAGCTTCACCAAGCCTAGAAAGCAGCAGCATCATGTTCCTTCTGAAGATCTTAGTACAGAGTAGCAAATTTGCTGTGTTTTCTCAGTTTTGGTTAAGAAGCCAACCTTTCCAACAGAGTCAGTGTATCTGTGATTTGCACGTGGACTTTGGAAAGGAGTAGGAGTAAAAAGTTCTCAACCTGGAAGCTGGCAGCCTCGTGGCTTTCACTAAAATGAGAGCTGCTGGACCAGGGCAAGAACAACAGAGTAGGAGGAGGAAAATTGGGGAAATAGTGTTTCAACTTAAAAGTTGGGTGTGGTAAGGCATGAAAAGTGAATGCAAACAGAGAAAACAGCTGTTAATTTTGGATTCTGACAAGTATGGGTATTTATGTTTCCCTCTCTGTTTCAGAGGTTCTTATATAGCAACCCTCTACTTTTGCATCAGAATTGTACCACAGAATACATTAGATTTTCTTGAAGACTTCTAATTACAGATGGGTTTTAAGGTTGTTTTCATGTGAACTTACTGTATGCTATTTTATATTGACATGCCTAGACTGACTGATACAAATGAATGGCAAAATCAGTAATAAACTGAATTAAAGGGGAAATGGAGTGTTTCACAGTAGCTTAAATGCACTTACAGATGAAAGCTGTTTGGTGGGTGGAGGGCAAGGGATACTTAGGAGAAGCACACAAACTTCACAAAAAAAGTGTGCTCTGAACAGTAGATTGTTGGGTAGAAGAAAATAATGGGTTTTGGGGACATTTTGCTGTGTCCCCTGAAATTGCAGGGCTGGTTTTATTGAGGGTTGCATACCTTGGAAAAAACAGAGACTGGTAGAAATTTTTAAAACCATGTTTTTATAGAAATGAATTTGAAGCCAAAATGTTTCACTTTGAGATCTCAATGTTTTTTGGAGTGCAGCAGATAGTCGAGCAGACCTATGGAAAAGGGATTTTTCATGTCCAGAAAGCACTCAGTGATGGATTCTACCCTTGTGAGGCTGGGGAGTGTCTTCTCAGCTTTTAGGCCCCCATTCTGACTGACACTTGTACAACACGTTTGGGGTTTTTTGTTGTATTTTTCCTCAAAATCATGGTCAGTTAGTGGAGTGGAAGTTTCCAGGTACCCAAGCTGTAGATCAGTGTTTTTCAAGCAGTGGGTTTCTCCTGCTCTGTCGGGTTGTTTGGTTTCCATGACGTCACTCAAGGTTTTGCAGCATACACTGGAGCCGAGGGCTCTCATCTGAAACAGCTCTTGCTTGAGTTTCAAAATGGGGCAGTTCTAAAGGTGCTGAGCATGGTAATTAACTATTACCAAATGGATCCTGGTTGCCTAGTTTTAATTTTAAATACGATAAGCAATAAACTTTTCATTGATGTATCTGGCTGATGGTTCTGGTGCAGTTACAACTCCTGAGGTAAACGAAATACGACAAATTCCCCGTTTGTGGGGAATTGTGTTGCTAGAAGTGATTGGGAAAGATGCAGTGAAAATTAAGTGCATCCTATTTAACAGAAAATGCTTGAGACTGCTTAAGGAGCTGCTGTATGTTTTGGTGTATGACTGTCAGCAACATTGAGAGGGAGCTGAGAGAACAGATTTAGAGGGGGAGGTGGATATTTCTTGGAAGATCAATGAAGAGAGGTTTGATGACACATGCTGGTTTAGGGCTCTTCTGTGTAAGTGATGGGGGTGGGAATAATGCTTATAAAGCACAAGGTGAGTGGGCTGCCTGCACAGTTGCAGCAAAGCATTGTTTTTGTTGGCATTGTCCCAGCATGTGTAGTTCCTCATGCTGTTTCTGTGGAGTTGAGCTTTTGGGCTTCACCAATTTTCTCTCTAGTTGTTTGTTTTGCATCATTTTGCATTCTGTGTCATGACAGATCTTAATCTACCATGTGTAAATTGCAGTTGTGACTGGGTGACTTGGTTTATTTAGCAGATTCCTGTTGCTTTGTTGGTAGTTTATGCTTGATTTTCCAGCAGTTTGAGTTTTTACTCTCCAATAACAGTTACAACCCAGTTATTCCTATCTCAGCCATGGAAAACTGGGAAGATTGGTCCTCAGCGTTAAGATCCTTTAGAAACTGTTATTGTTGCTGTCTCATAAAACCTGCATTCCTTTTGCTCCATTTTACATTAAACATAGCTCAGCATCTTCTGTGACTGTCCCTTTAGCCTGGCTTTAGCACTGCTCTTTGTGCAACACTAGACATGAGTTTCTTGCAGCCAGGCAGTGCCTGCAGGTACAATGAGCATGTTTGATGTTCTTCAGCTGCCCTGACCATGTAGAAGCTTTATGGCATGGCAACACCACTGACCACCCCAGTCCTCCTTTCAGGCAGCCCTTGAACTCTTGGGAATGCTGGCTGAGGATTGAGAACAACCAAACAGGATGACTTGGGTTCTAATTCATGGGTGTAGAACAGTGTGTCGTGATCATTCAGGATGACTCTTAACAAGTCCTTCCAATGGTGTGAATCTCCTAAACCATGCTAACAGATGCACATGTTTCATTTAGAAGAGTCTGCTGCTCTTTCTGAAAATCCTTTCTAAATATGTACAAATCAAAGTCCACTGTGTGGCCTCAGTTATTTCAGTGCATCAAAGATACACCATACCTGTTAAAACTCTTGTATACAGGAGAACTGCAAAAGAAATGTGGTAGAACCAACTCAGTTTCTGACCAGGGCATCTGCTCTTGTGTTTAGATACAATAGAGTCAGATTTAAACATTTGTGTAGGTGTAGCATTCCCATCATTATCTGGGAGAAATAATTACCACCTTTTAAAAAAACCCAACATTGATCTGAAATTTTAAATAGCAGAAACCCCCAGTCAGGGATAACAAGAATTATTTCATTTTGGAGACCACATATGTCAGGATAGTGATTGCTTATTTGCTTAGGCTGCTTTTCTTCTTTTGCCCAACTGCTTGCTCAAATATCTCTTCTTTTGGTAGCACCCCCCCAGCTGCAGTTTGGAAAAGCAGATTGGCACAATAGAGTTGAAAAAGAAGTGTGTTGTAACCAGAGTTTGATGGCATAACTGAAAAATATTTTAAAGAATGAGTTGACATTACATATCTCAATTCAGATGTGAGAGAGGAACTGAAACTCTCTTTTTCCTTTTATTATTTTGAGCTACTCAATTTAATTGCGGTTCCATTTAATTTAAGTAAGTTTAAAATAGGGGTTATCTTATGAATGAAATCAATTATTAAAAAAAATCTAATGCGAAAGATTATGGTGTCTAAAAATGTCTCCTTTTTTATCTCAAACTATTAATTGAATTTCAAATAGGATATTTATAAATTTAATCCAGATTAACTTTTTTTCCAAGACTTGTTTTTAGTAGATGTGCTGTTTATCAGCTAAATCTCTGGCAGACAAGGTGATAATGAAGCCCAGACAAGGAGGGTGGGGAGGAAATCCATGTTTCTGCTGTGGGGAGGATTAAAAACAAAATTCACATGGTCATGTCAGAATTTCTCTACACATCCGAGCAAACACAGAGGAATTGCATCTGTTTATGGAAATGAGTTGTAACAGCAGCATCTATGAGACACCTCCCAGGGGTTTAAATTGCCCGAGTGTGCAGCATGCTGGCATCTGACATTTCAGACTGTTGTGCCACCACCCAGACTGTGCCTGCCAGGAGCTGACAGACTTCTCTGCTGCCAATCCAGACCTGTAATTATCCTGGAACTAATAGAAAATATTTTCTTTGAATGAAAGCGAGGCATGTTTATTTACAGTTGGTGTTTACAGTTGCTGTGGTTTGTGCTGAATGGGTTTACTGAGTAAATTTCTTCATCCCCCCCATTTCGATGGAAGGAGTTTGCTCTTCTGTATGCATCATTGGTTTGTGAATGGCAGAACTGCACACAAAATGATTGTTGAGGCTGGAACAGACCTTTGAGATCAAATCCAGACTAAGATCTGGCACTACCACACCCAGCTAGCCCATGGCACTAAGTGCCACATCCAATCTTTCCTTAAACACCACTAGGGATGGTGACTCCACCACCTCCTTGGGAAGCCCATTCCAGTGTCTAATGACCCTCCCTAAGGAAGGGCTTCCCAATATCCAAACCTCTCTCCCCGTGGGGCAAGAGAAAGGGAATAAGAAAACTAAACCAGCTTCCATTAAAATAGTATCAATAAAATGGAGTATATACAAATGCATCCAAACCCATTATTGAACCCGGCAGTTCCATCACTGTCGCCACTGATGCTGTGGGGCAGGTGCTGGGGAAGTCCCAGACTGAACTCAGCAAGAGCCTTTCCATCCACCCCAATCCTCGGCCATGACTCTAAACACGGAGCATAGTCTCTGCTTCCAGCAGTGACAGTCTATGAAAATCTGTCATTAACTTCAAGGCAGTGCAGTTAGAAGGGACTGAGCTGAAAAGTAAAATGACTGAACAGCATCAGTGCTGTTTTCACTTCAGCCAGGACATCTGCTCCCCTCCTACAATTAGCTGACTTCCAAAAGTCATCCTCTGCCTTCCAGAAGAATGAGGGGGTTATTNTGTTAAAACTCTTGTATACAGGAGAACTGCAAAAGAAATGTGGTAGAACCAACTCAGTTTCTGACCAGGGCATCTGCTCTTGTGTTTAGATACAATAGAGTCAGATTTAAACATTTGTGTAGGTGTAGCATTCCCATCATTATCTGGGAGAAATAATTACCACCTTTTAAAAAAACCCAACATTGATCTGAAATTTTAAATAGCAGAAACCCCCAGTCAGGGATAACAAGAATTATTTCATTTTGGAGACCACATATGTCAGGATAGTGATTGCTTATTTGCTTAGGCTGCTTTTCTTCTTTTGCCCAACTGCTTGCTCAAATATCTCTTCTTTTGGTAGCACCCCCCCAGCTGCAGTTTGGAAAAGCAGATTGGCACAATAGAGTTGAAAAAGAAGTGTGTTGTAACCAGAGTTTGATGGCATAACTGAAAAATATTTTAAAGAATGAGTTGACATTACATATCTCAATTCAGATGTGAGAGAGGAACTGAAACTCTCTTTTTCCTTTTATTATTTTGAGCTACTCAATTTAATTGCGGTTCCATTTAATTTAAGTAAGTTTAAAATAGGGGTTATCTTATGAATGAAATCAATTATTAAAAAAAATCTAATGCGAAAGATTATGGTGTCTAAAAATGTCTCCTTTTTTATCTCAAACTATTAATTGAATTTCAAATAGGATATTTATAAATTTAATCCAGATTAACTTTTTTTCCAAGACTTGTTTTTAGTAGATGTGCTGTTTATCAGCTAAATCTCTGGCAGACAAGGTGATAATGAAGCCCAGACAAGGAGGGTGGGGAGGAAATC
This sequence comes from Ceyx cyanopectus, assembly GCA_013401355.1. Taxonomy (NCBI): domain Eukaryota; kingdom Metazoa; phylum Chordata; class Aves; order Coraciiformes; family Alcedinidae; genus Ceyx; species Ceyx cyanopectus. The sequence continues at coordinate 22,663 of VYZU01004120.1, forward strand.
CATGTTTCTGCTGTGGGGAGGATTAAAAACAAAATTCACATGGTCATGTCAGAATTTCTCTACACATCCGAGCAAACACAGAGGAATTGCATCTGTTTATGGAAATGAGTTGTAACAGCAGCATCTATGAGACACCTCCCAGGGGTTTAAATTGCCCGAGTGTGCAGCATGCTGGCATCTGACATTTCAGACTGTTGTGCCACCACCCAGACTGTGCCTGCCAGGAGCTGACAGACTTCTCTGCTGCCAATCCAGACCTGTAATTATCCTGGAACTAATAGAAAATATTTTCTTTGAATGAAAGCGAGGCATGTTTATTTACAGTTGGTGTTTACAGTTGCTGTGGTTTGTGCTGAATGGGTTTACTGAGTAAATTTCTTCATCCCCCCCATTTCGATGGAAGGAGTTTGCTCTTCTGTATGCATCATTGGTTTGTGAATGGCAGAACTGCACACAAAATGATTGTTGAGGCTGGAACAGACCTTTGAGATCAAATCCAGACTAAGATCTGGCACTACCACACCCAGCTAGCCCATGGCACTAAGTGCCACATCCAATCTTTCCTTAAACACCACTAGGGATGGTGACTCCACCACCTCCTTGGGAAGCCCATTCCAGTGTCTAATGACCCTCCCTAAGGAAGGGCTTCCCAATATCCAAACCTCTCTCCCCGTGGGGCAAGAGAAAGGGAATAAGAAAACTAAACCAGCTTCCATTAAAATAGTATCAATAAAATGGAGTATATACAAATGCATCCAAACCCATTATTGAACCCGGCAGTTCCATCACTGTCGCCACTGATGCTGTGGGGCAGGTGCTGGGGAAGTCCCAGACTGAACTCAGCAAGAGCCTTTCCATCCACCCCAATCCTCGGCCATGACTCTAAACACGGAGCATAGTCTCTGCTTCCAGCAGTGACAGTCTATGAAAATCTGTCATTAACTTCAAGGCAGTGCAGTTAGAAGGGACTGAGCTGAAAAGTAAAATGACTGAACAGCATCAGTGCTGTTTTCACTTCAGCCAGGACATCTGCTCCCCTCCTACAATTAGCTGACTTCCAAAAGTCATCCTCTGCCTTCTTATTTTGTTTCCACTGTTTCTCTTTTCTGCTCCATCATTTCTCAAGGCTTTGTTCCTGTAGACTCTGAATGCACACCTCAGTGTCAGAGAACTGCCTCCTAAAAAGCCAGGACTTTTTCCCTGCCTTTTCCCTTCTAGGTACTGATACCAAGGTTAAATAAGCAGCATCTGTTTTTCAGATGCTGAGAGCAGAATTTGCTGAGTGCAGTTGCTGTCAGCACCCCTCACCCCTGTGCCAGCAGTAGTTGCAGTGTAGCTGGATAGATGTTTGTTATTCTTAGAGGCAGTCAATGTGGTGGAATGAAAGCAAGTAAACACTGTTTCTCCAAGATGCTCTTAGTGTATCCAAGTAGTGGGTAAGTGCAGACAACGAGGCACAATTATTTTAAATCTTTAATTCCTTTCTTCCCAGCACAATAGTTCCAAGATGGTATTTAGCTCACTTGATCAAGTAGCTTTGTGATTAAAGACTGGGACTTTGTGGGACTACTATATTATTAGAATAGCTTTTGCCAGTCAATTCGGGAGCCTGTCGTGAGTCATGATGCCTTCAGTAGAGCCTGTGAAATTAGGAGAAAGGGAGTGGAGCATCTCCCTGCTGAGGAGAGGCTGAGAGAGCTGGGGCTCTTTAGCCTGGAAAAGAGGAAACTGAGGGGGGACCTCATCAGTGTCTATCAATATGTTAAGGGTGAGTGTAGAGAGGATGGAGCCAGACTCTGCTCAGTGTCGTCTAGTGACAGGATGAGAGGCAATGGGAGTCAGTTGGAGCACAAGAGGTTGAGGGGAAACACAAGGAAAAACTTTTTGCCAGTGAGGGTGGCAGAGCCTGGCAGGGGCTGCCCAGGGAGGTTGTGGAGTCTCCTGCTCTGGAGACATTCCAAACCCACCTGGATCTGTTCCTGGGTAACTTGGTCTAGGTGATCCTGCTGTGTCAGGGGGGTTGGACTAGATGATCTTCTAGGTCCCTTCCAACCCCTGACATTCTGTGATTCTGTGAGTTGGAATCAGTTTGTTCTTAGTAACAGGGTTTTAGAGTAGAAATGTAGATGCTTGTGAAGAACTGAAATAAGCATGTGGTTGTGTGTGCTCCTGGGTTTCTGCCAGGGCTGGCCTTGGCTCTGTGTAGCAGTTGTGTTCATTGTGTCTGCTGCAAGCTTTGGACAGAGGTCTAGAAATAGAGGCTGTCAGGGGTTAGGGTTGTGACAGATACTAGATGAATATACAGATGCTCTCTGTTAACCTCTCTTCCTTCTGAAGGGGGAAGAGAAAGGCAGTAAGGGAGAGAGGGATTGAAAAACGAGAACAGATTTAATGAAAATAAAATAATAGCAATAAAATGAAATAGAGACAAGCTCAATATCAAGCCCAGTAGCTCCAATGGCAATTTATCACATTTCCCACTGATGCTGTGGGGCAGGTGCTGAGGAAGCCCCACATTGGACTCAGCAAGAGCCTTTCTGCACTCCCTAATCCTTGGCAGTGACTCTAAACATGGAGCATTTTCACTGCTGGAAGCAGAGACTGCAAAAAATCTGCCATTAGCTTCAGCCAGGGCAGTTAGAAGAGACTGAGCTGAAAAATAAAATAATGAAGAGAACTAGCTCTGTTCTTGCTCATGCCAAGACACTTAGGATAATGTCCTGGAGACAGATGAATGAGAAACACTGCTTTAGTTGTTCTGAACTTCACGTGTGAGTTGTATTTCCACAAAATGAACAGCTGGGCCCAGAATTTGTTTTGGAGAGAAGTCTCAGAGGTGGGACAGTGATTCTTGTTTCTCATGGATAAAGCAGATACAAAAATCCCAGTGAATGCTGGATAGGTGAGTGAAATCTTGCTGATGGAATGAATAGGAGAAAATAAAAGGAGAGAAGGAATGAGAAGACATAAAAGAATACAGAAGGATGCAAAATGTTGGAGAAATGAGTTTTAAGTGGCTGGCAGACCAAGCAGGAGGAGGCTGGAAACTACATTCTAAGCTTTGAGCAGGGAAAGATGGTTTGGAAGCATGGCTGGAAAATGTGCTTTAGGCCACGTTGAGATGTTTTGTACTGATCCGGGAGGGAACTGGAGCACCAGGTCAGTGCTAAATGGAGTCCTTGGGCTCACTGCTGAAATCACCAGTGGGGGATGTATTTGCATGTTATGAACAGGTCTAAAACCCCTCATTCATCTCTTGGAAGTCATCAGATAGTCTTCAGTAATTGCACTGTCTTTAATAACTAAGAAAAATCTGGAATAGGTTCTGCTAGAAGGCAGGCTTGACTTTAAATCTATTTCAAAAATATATATTAGGGGGGAAAAAAAGAAGCAATGCTACAGCCTGAAGCAAAATACCTTTATCTCTTTTCTTCTGACATATCTGCCTATCTTCTGAGGATCTTTGGTACTGAAAAAAAAACCTGCCAATTTAGATAAAAGGCTTAGGATTTTTGCCTGCAGATGCTTTTAAGGAATTTTAAGTAGTTGTTGGGGTAGTGGAATTTTTTTTAATTGAGGCTTTCAGAACATATTTGCCACCGAAAAAAAATAACAAAAATATTTGATATCTTTAATTACTCTATAAAAAGCTGTTTGATTTTGTTCTTGCACAGGAACTTTCTCACTGTTCATCAGGGAAGAACATTTGATGACTAGAGTTTGAATGTTTCTCCACAGTCTGACTCAGAAGGGAGAGTTTTGAGGAAAACACTCTGGCACCCAGGCAGGGCTCAAGGGGAAGAGTTGGTCCTGTCACGACCTTGTCTGTGGTTACTCATAAAAAATTAGTTTTCCATTCCTAGTGGGTTGGCTTTTTTCTTTTTGTAGCCAGAGAATGTATTTAAGGGAAAAAGTAGAAACTTTTCTACATGTACAGAAGGGTAAGTGTAGTATAAAGCATAACAGAGATACATCATTCTGTAAAAATGCTGCCTGTGAAACAGTTTTGATTGTCTAATGCTTATAGTACTTATTTTTTTTTCTACAGTGTAAAACTTCTGCAAAACCATCTCCAAGAATAATTGCTCTTTTTTGCCTGTAATATAAAAACCAAGGTTTTTATTGTTCTGAACAGAGGAGGTGCATCCATTATGTTTACTAGCCTGTTATTTGCAGAATTTCTTTCAATTGAAGCATTGTCTGGTTGTTTTCAAGAGTTTTTTATTCTTCACACAAGACCACCTTCAAGTTTTCAACCTGAAGAGGAATTGCTGCCTTCATTTTGGGATGGAGGGGATAAGAGACAGTTGAAAGACTTGGATTAGACCTGCAGAAAGCTTAACAGACACTGGTGTGCTAAACAAGTCCATCTAAACTCTGCTTGGCAGCTTCATTACTCTTAATTCTTTTGGCGTTTCTCCAGCAGGGTTGACACTTTAGCTTGGCAAATATTGTATTTGTTTGTTAAAAGTACCACCCCAACTGATGAGAAGAATCCAGAGACTGCAGTAGAGATGTGTAGTTGCACGAGATCTCAATATACAGCAAATCATCTGGGCTTATTCCAAGGCAAAATTGAGTGAAGCTTATCCCTGGGTTTAAGGAAGCTCAGAAACTCTGGAGGAAATCCCAATAGGCACTTTCCAAAATNAAAAATCCCAGTGAATGCTGGATAGGTGAGTGAAATCTTGCTGATGGAATGAATAGGAGAAAATAAAAGGAGAGAAGGAATGAGAAGACATAAAAGAATACAGAAGGATGCAAAATGTTGGAGAAATGAGTTTTAAGTGGCTGGCAGACCAAGCAGGAGGAGGCTGGAAACTACATTCTAAGCTTTGAGCAGGGAAAGATGGTTTGGAAGCATGGCTGGAAAATGTGCTTTAGGCCACGTTGAGATGTTTTGTACTGATCCGGGAGGGAACTGGAGCACCAGGTCAGTGCTAAATGGAGTCCTTGGGCTCACTGCTGAAATCACCAGTGGGGGATGTATTTGCATGTTATGAACAGGTCTAAAACCCCTCATTCATCTCTTGGAAGTCATCAGATAGTCTTCAGTAATTGCACTGTCTTTAATAACTAAGAAAAATCTGGAATAGGTTCTGCTAGAAGGCAGGCTTGACTTTAAATCTATTTCAAAAATATATATTAGGGGGGAAAAAAAGAAGCAATGCTACAGCCTGAAGCAAAATACCTTTATCTCTTTTCTTCTGACATATCTGCCTATCTTCTGAGGATCTTTGGTACTGAAAAAAAAACCTGCCAATTTAGATAAAAGGCTTAGGATTTTTGCCTGCAGATGCTTTTAAGGAATTTTAAGTAGTTGTTGGGGTAGTGGAATTTTTTTTAATTGAGGCTTTCAGAACATATTTGCCACCGAAAAAAAATAACAAAAATATTTGATATCTTTAATTACTCTATAAAAAGCTGTTTGATTTTGTTCTTGCACAGGAACTTTCTCACTGTTCATCAGGGAAGAACATTTGATGACTAGAGTTTGAATGTTTCTCCACAGTCTGACTCAGAAGGGAGAGTTTTGAGGAAAACACTCTGGCACCCAGGCAGGGCTCAAGGGGAAGAGTTGGTCCTGTCACGACCTTGTCTGTGGTTACTCATAAAAAATTAGTTTTCCATTCCTAGTGGGTTGGCTTTTTTCTTTTTGTAGCCAGAGAATGTATTTAAGGGAAAAAGTAGAAACTTTTCTACATGTACAGAAGGGTAAGTGTAGTATAAAGCATAACAGAGATACATCATTCTGTAAAAATGCTGCCTGTGAAACAGTTTTGATTGTCTAATGCTTATAGTACTTATTTTTTTTTCTACAGTGTAAAACTTCTGCAAAACCATCTCCAAGAATAATTGCTCTTTTTTGCCTGTAATATAAAAACCAAGGTTTTTATTGTTCTGAACAGAGGAGGTGCATCCATTATGTTTACTAGCCTGTTATTTGCAGAATTTCTTTCAATTGAAGCATTGTCTGGTTGTTTTCAAGAGTTTTTTATTCTTCACACAAGACCACCTTCAAGTTTTCAACCTGAAGAGGAATTGCTGCCTTCATTTTGGGATGGAGGGGATAAGAGACAGTTGAAAGACTTGGATTAGACCTGCAGAAAGCTTAACAGACACTGGTGTGCTAAACAAGTCCATCTAAACTCTGCTTGGCAGCTTCATTACTCTTAATTCTTTTGGCGTTTCTCCAGCAGGGTTGACACTTTAGCTTGGCAAATATTGTATTTGTTTGTTAAAAGTACCACCCCAACTGATGAGAAGAATCCAGAGACTGCAGTAGAGATGTGTAGTTGCACGAGATCTCAATATACAGCAAATCATCTGGGCTTATTCCAAGGCAAAATTGAGTGAAGCTTATCCCTGGGTTTAAGGAAGCTCAGAAACTCTGGAGGAAATCCCAATAGGCACTTTCCAAAATTAGGTTTAAATAGGATGAGGGAACCTAGGTCTGTGAAAAGGAAAAGAGATGCAAAAAGCAGCATTTTACAACTTGTTGAAAAAATTCTGCAGTATTTATTGTGCCAAGTCTGCTGTTAGCACTGACTTATGTTGGCAGCCATTGCTAGATCAGGATTTGTAGATGCCTCCAGGGTTAACTGTTGTTATATGAATATTTGTGTGTCCAACTATAATTCTGTGTGACATATGGTATTAAAGCTACAAATCCTGATCTAAGGAGCTTACAAACTAACTTAAATCAGTGGGGAAAAAAATAACATGAAGTGACAAGGGTCCAATAATGTGTGTGTCTGCCATGGGAGGTGAAAGGCTTCCTTGGATTCTGACAACTGAGAGAATCTGGACTTTGGTTTTGGTAATGTCTTGAATGTCTACCCCCTTAAAGATAGCACACAGAGTTCTTCAGTCTTTACCTTTAGAGGCATTTGGTATTTACAGAGACCCTTGTCATGGGGACTGATGTCCTCTAGTAAGCAGAAGTGACTGATAGAATTTGTTTCAGAGAATTTTTGAATTAAAAACTCTGGTAGCTTATTGGGATAATAAAGGGCATTTCTGAGACTATTTCTTCCTCCCCAGAAATGGGGAAGACATAAATATCACAGAAAGAAGCTGAAAGAAAGGAAGGGAGGAAGGGAAGGAAGAGAGGAAGGGAAGGAAGAGAGGAGAGGAAGGGAAGGAAGGGACTTTATTGAAAATGACTTTTGAATTATTTGCAGTTGAACAAATTACATTCCCCAGACATACGCATTAGTATTGAATACATTAGTAACTAGAAAATATCTGTTGGTTCAGGAGATGGTTTGCCACTGCCTTCAGAATCTGTCCAGAAGAGCATCCAAGACTTGATAGAAAACTCATATTGGGTAAAATGCCCATGATGTTCCTTGATTATTGAAATGTGGTTTGTGTGTTTTGATTTGTTGTTTTTTTTTTTTCATGGGGGAGAAGAGGATGTGAAACCCATCTTCAACATAGAAATAACTTAAAAACCCATCAGGCAAATGCTACAGTCTCCACATTCTGGTATCTAAATAGGCTCAGTGAGCAGGTTTGAATGGGAGTTGATGTGAATGCCATCTTCTAGTTTGATGTCTTACACTTGTGATATCCATGTGGTTGGATCTTAGGTCTTTTCCAACTGTGACAGTTCTTTGATTTCTTGTAGCAAGAAGAGTGTGGTCTACCCTGGCCATGTGGTAGCCTCCAGCCACGACAGGCTGGCCTGTTTTGGATCACTTAATTGTTTCAGAAGCCCTAAAGTGGGAAGAAATCCCCATCACTAGCTTGACTGAATGTGCCATCAACTGATATGGAATATTATGCTTGAGCTTTGTGAAAAGAAAGGGTGAGTTGTGGGGTGTCCTTGACAATAAAAAACCCCACCCACCCTTCCCTGGCATATTGCAAAGTACTAGAAACAACCACGAAAGCATGTAAGTGCCTCTCTAGGAAATCCAAATAGTACCTGTCTCCATTTTCCTAGCACAACTGCCAGCTGCAGCCTTCCGGTAGGTTAGGAAAGGTACTTTTACTGAAGGAAAGAGGTATTTCCATAAGTGGAAACTGTTTGGTTACTGGAGGATAAAAATGTGTAGCATCAAATGTGCTGTTGAGGCGCCAGAAATCCTGCCTATTTGGCAATAGTCTTATATTAATTGCAAATTAATGTAGATGCTAATGCTCCATAGCTTTAAGTGAAACACTGATAAGTATGCAAATGATAGAAAAAGGAGGTGCTGTGGCTTTGTGTAGCTTTATACATTTAGAATCCAGCATTTGGATCATGTTTTTGTTTTGTTTTTTTAAAAAAAGGAGGCAATGAAAAGACAAGTGGACACTGACTTTCTGGGAAAGGGGAAGAATCATCTTTTGGATTTAGGAAGACATTTGGAAATGGCAGGCCTTAGCCATAAGGCTCATTTTAAAGAGAAATCTAAACAACAAACCCTTCATTTGGGCCTGAGACAGATGGGCCTCACTTGACCGTTCTGCTAAAAAGCTTGAACAGAAGAACAATGATTAGGAAGCAGCAATCTGAGAAGTCTTAATTGGAATGAGAACAAGTGCAGGGCAAATAACTTATTCTTGTACATATGTAAGAAGTATGGAAACTGATTTTTTTATTCTGCTCATTGTCCATTTCAATATATCCAAGGTGTTTGATTAAAAAAAAAAACAACCTTCAATTAAAATAGTTACATACCAGTATAACCATTCATTTAGTTTACTTATAAATGGATCTGGTTGCTGGTTTGGAGAGTGAAAGAAGAAAACAGAAACACGTGAGGATAGCTTGTAACCCACCTGTCATCATCAGGAGTGCAGGATATTTACAGTATCTTGGTAATAAAACTGTTCCCTGAATGAAGGAGCAGTTTCTCCTCAATAGTTTCATCACAGGGAGATGTGTCTGGCTTTGAATGTACACGTTTCTTTCTCTGAAGAAGGGGCCTGCTTCTGCTTTTCTCCATCTCTGCCAACCACGTTTCAGTTGGATAAATAAATTTAAGGAGCTTGGATAGATGATCTCAATCTTCCAACCCCTCCTCGTTTGTGATTCTGTGTAATTGGTGATGTATTGATCAGTTCAGGGTTGAATGACTCCTGTATTTTAATTTCATATAGGAAATTAATATATTAGTGTTAGAATTGTGGCATTACTGTCTTTCTTCAAACCCTTTAAAGAATAATTGATTCTAGAGAAACAGAACTGAAATTTTCAGAGGAATTTTCTTGCAGAACTTGTGTCTCTTTATATTGCCCTTTGTCATCACTTCACATTGCAGTTGTTACTGAATAAGTACCACTCCTACAGCCCTTAGTCAAAAATGGATTAGTAAGCCAGAAGGTATCAATAAATGCATAATGCTTTATGCTGCTTAGCCTTTGCCTCTGAAGATCATCGCCTGCTAATGGTGGGAGGATTCTGGAGAACAGATTATCACATCCTTCTGCACTCTAACCATTGTAGTTATGTTTCAGAGCTCCCCTTTAGCACAAACTCAGAATCAATATGTTATACTATTTGAATATTCACAAGTGGTGTCCTGTTCCAGAAAACTTTTTTGAATAGTTATCCTTTAATACCTTACCTTCAAAAAGTTATTTCTCCAACTCACGGAGCAAGAGTAGAATTTCAGAATACCAAAGAGTAGGGTGATTAAATGTTTTTCATAGCTTGAGTTTTCTTTTTTATACCTCTTTTATGAGAGGACAATGTCCCAGAGTAAGATAATAGAAGGAATAAATAACAAGCAGGTAACATTCTGAAAAACATCTAACACTGACCTCATGAGGAATTGATGATCAGATCATTGGCTTACCAGACTGGTACTTGATTTGATGCTGTTATTTTCATCTTTCTCAAAAGTCAGGAGATGTTGACCACTTGCTGCTCTTGTAAAATCAGTGGAGCTGCAGATAGTTAGCATCTAGTCGCTGTGGTTTTCAGGATTTGAAACTCTATAAGGAAGATGCTCTGGAACGGGCTGCCCAGGGAGTTTGTGGAGTCTCCTGCTCTGGAGACACTTAAGACCCGCCTGGATCTGTTCCTGGGTGACTTGGTCTAGGTGCCCCTGCTGTGTCAGGGGGGTTGGACTAGATGATCTTCTAGGTCCCTTCCAACCCCTAATATCTGTGAATCTGTGAAAACAAATTCTCCTTGTGTTGTGCATTTGATAATAAAAATACAGTGGTGACTGTAGCCAAATTGCCTTACACCTTCATTGACAAATAACCTGGGAAGTTCAAAATTGTTCATTTAGCTTAGTGGATTATTTCTCCTTTGAAATGATACATGAATGAACAGATGGCAAACAGTCCAATCCCCTAACTGTTAGTGAAGTACTGTATCATTTTGGATCAAGACTGCAGTTCATCAGCACAGAGGAATGAATCTCTCTGCAATGGCACATCTCAGTATTGGGCTTGATTCAGTCAGTGGGAAAAGTTGCAAAAGGAGCTTGTGTTGATAGGAATGGCTGATGTGGAAGTGTATGGCCTAATGTCTATAGTAGAGCACTCTGCTCTTGAATTTGCCACTGAATTACTTTGGACAAGTGACTGGATCATTCATTCTTGATTCCTCCATCTGTGAAATGTGAAATTCTTCTCCAGGGTAGCATAAAATCTAATGGATACTTTTAAAGCGCTATTAGTTTCTGAGGCTCAAACCACTTGCTCATTGAGATGTGTGCTGTGTTATGTGATAGTCTGGAAAAAAAGCAGAGCAGGAGCCTTATAGGGAAAACTTTGTTTACTTTTTTTTTTTCAGCAATTCCTGACAGCAGGAAATCTTTCACAACACGTTCATGAAAGCTCTAGCAGTTGGGAGGTGGTGTAATTTTTTTTATGCAAACTTATTTACATTAAGAACTTGAACAGAGGTTAAATTGAGAGGATGTTTTGACAAAGATATCCTGTCCTTATGTGCTTTAGCTTTGATTATTCATATTCTCAGGAAGAAAACGATGAATTAATTTTTCACTGGTGCCAAGAGGCGTAGAAAAAAAAAAGATATTTAGTCTTTTCTATATTTCAGCTGAATTTACTTGCAGCCACTGCAGTATTCAGTTCCAAGGCTGCTGTCTTTTAGGCAGTTAAGTTTCAGAGGTGAAGCATTAAGAGTTGTTAGAAGTAGGAGCTTTTGGTAAAACAGAGCCAGAGTGAAAGATGTTCTATGGGTCACATCCTTGGTGGATGTAACTGAGTTGTCTCTGAAATTAGCAGAAATATGCTGGGTTTCCAAAATACCAGAAATATGCTGGGTTCCCAGGTTGAGTTTTAAGAGCCTCCTGGGCGAGCAAGCGTAAATATCCAGGAGTTTTTGATCCTATAGCCAGAAGATTCAGAGAAAAACCCACCTTTTCTGGCATGCTCTGAAGTGATTTGGTGCCCTTTTAGGTTTTACACCTTCCTCTCAGCATATCTTGCAGGTCTCACTGTTCCCAAGGAAATTGTGCTAGGTTGCTGATATGTTTGGGAATGGAGGCCACCTTGTATCTTGGTGGAACTGCTGCAGTTACCCCTTGATTCGCTCAAGGAGGAAATTATTTGGTGACTTTAAAAAAAAATAATTTAAGTATTTATTTATATTTGTGATTTGCTAGTAGCAGTATAGAGATTTTCAGCTTCTTCTCCCTAATATACTGCGAAGTTGTTACAATCAGCTTAAAAGTTGCATTAATTTGAAACAAATAATTCATTTTCAACTGATTTCATTGGAGCTGAACAGCCTCTGAACTGCCACAAATTCACTAAACAAAGTTAAGATGGGATGAGTTCAGCTGTCAAGCTCTTGTCATTCATCAACAAGAGAATTAGTCTTTTTTTTTTCCCCTCTGTAATAATTGCTCTCATTCATCCTTTGTTCTGCCTTTATTGTTTTTCTGTTTCACTTCTTGTTAACTGATGTCATAAAGAGAAATAGTTGGGATTTGAAGTGTCAAAAAAGTGCCTTAGAGCAAGCCATGAGTGATGCTCTAGCAGTTCATAGTGCTGTCCTTGCTTGGTCCGTGGAGGAAGCTGTCCAAACTGCTCCCCCTCAGCTTGCAGCAGGTGATACACCTGAAACCTCTGGAGAACAAGGGGTGGGTTTAATCCTTATGCAATGAAGCTTCAGCAAAGCTCCTCTCCAAGTGCAAAAGAACCACAGGATTGCCATTATGCCTCCCACAGAAGCAGTAACGTCTGCTCTAAGATGGAGAGATTTTGAGATGACATTTTTTTTGTTTTATCCTGATAAGAAAACTGGTTTTACTGCTGTTGCTTTTTCTGAGTTCATGATTTAAAATAATACCACCACAAAATGCTAATGAATTCTATGCTTCAATGTGACTTGTATCCTCTTTCTTCACTGTCAAGGGTTAAGGCTCAGCCAGCCACTAGATGAATTTCAGGTGCTCTCTGCTAACGTCTCCCCCTTCCTGAGAGGGAAGAGAAAGGTAATAAGGGAGACATGAATTTGAAAATAAAATTAAACTGCTTTAATGAAAACAATAAAACAAAATCTATAGAAATACATACAAAACCAGTCTTGAACCCAGCCCCTTTTTGGCAATTACATAATTGTCAACACTGATGCTGTGAGACTGGCACTGGGGAAGGCACAGACTGGACTGTCTGGCAGAGGGAATCAGATTCAGGAGCTGGATTCTGGAATTGGATCCAGGAACACTTGTATTGTCTCTCTGCATTGGTGAGACTCCACCTGGAATACTTCGTCCAGTTTTGGGCACCCCAGTTCAGAAAAGACAGAGATTTACTGGAGAGAGTCCAGGGCAGGGCACCAAGATGCTGAAGTGAGTGGAACATCTCCCTGCTGAGGAGAGGCTGAAAGAGCTGGGGCTCTTTAGCCTGGAAAAGAGGAAACTGAGGGGGGACCTCATCAGTGTCTATCAATATGTTAAAGGTGAGTGTAGGGAGGATGGAGCCAGACTCTGCTCAGTGTCATCCAGTGACAGGACAAGAGGCAATGGGAGTCAGTTGGAGCCCAATAGGTTTAGGGGAAACACAAGGAAAAAATTGTTCCCAGTGAGGGTGGCAGAGCCTGGCAGGGGCTGCCCAGGGAGGTTGTGGAGTCTCCTGCTCTGGAGACATTCCAGACCCGCCTGGATCTGTTCCTGGGCAACTTGGTCTGGGTGTCCCTGCTGTGGCAGGGGGATTGGACTAGATGATCTTCTAGGTCCCTTTCAACCCCTAACATTCTGTGATTGGATCGAAGGCAGAACAGAGTTCTACGCAGATGCTGGCCATTGAAGAAGAAACTTGACCCTCCAGATCGCTCAGCTCTATACTGAATATGCTGCACATGGGCTGGAATCCCTCCTTGGTCAGTTTGAGGTCACCTGTCCTCACTGCTCCTCCCTGCAGGTGCTGCCTCTTCTTACTGCACCCCCAACATGGGCCACAAGATTGAGCAGTGACCTTGGTCTGCACTGGAGCAATTCTAAGCACAAACCTTTCTGTTAGTATAAGCAAGTGTAAGCTGGAGCCTAGATCCTGAATAGTAGCTCTAAAAAGGGAGCCTTATCACTGCTGGAAGCAAAGACTGTCTGCACCAATCTGCTGTTGAGTTCAGACAGTGCAGTTAGTTAGAAGAGACTGAGCTGGAAAGTAAAATCTCTAAACAGAATTAGTTCTCAATCCAACCAAGACATGCACTTAAAGAAAATTCTATCATCTGCTGAACCTGTACTCTATGTGTGTGTGGATACTGCTCTTTCTAGAGTGAAAGAGCAGCAGCACCCATTTACATGTTTGGTTATGCCCTTCCTCTGCTGATTTATCTCCCCAAATTGTCTCATCTGGTGCCTCAGCAGTTTGAACTGATTTCACTTGCTCCTACAGCTACAGTAACAGTAAAAGTACTTTGAGCTACAACATATGAACTGAACTTGGTTTTGCTCCAATTTTCCATGGATTTTCCCTTAATGAGAAAGGAAGTTAAAAAAAAAAAGAAAAGTGGGGAGCTTTCCTAGTGTGTTTACTCTTTTTGTTTTGCTTCTGGCCTTGTTTTTAATAGCACGGTTAGGCTCTTTTCAGAGCAGGCCAGTGCTCCCTCAAATCCTTCATTCTCAAACACCTTCTCAAAGGATATAATGGAGCCAATAATCTATTTTAAACTCAAAAGATGCAAAAAACAAAAATGGACATGTTGGGTTTATGAAGTTTCACTGAGAGATCTCCTGGGAAAGACCACAGGAGGAAATCTCCATTTACGTATGTTGGTCTTGGAGCAGATTTAATTGTTCTGCCTTTTCCGCTCTTAAAATACAGAAGCACAACATAGTCAACTTGCATTTTATTTGTCTTTTAGACTCTGAGTGGAATTGTAGCTGCTTCTTATTATTAGCAGGGATAGAGCTATTGCTTAAATACAGTTGCTTTGTCAAGTGAGGCTGGGTGAAGGCCTAGGCCTGTTCTGTGGGTGATGTTGTGAAAAATGAAGGTGATAACCATGACATAAATACCCAATTTCCTTTCTGAGTGAATTGGAATAATTAAAAATCACATGAATGAACTGAATTCCCCAATCAATAAAGAGGTATTAAAAGACTACTAATTAAAATTGAGATGAATATAAGATTTCCAATTTTTCTCTATTAAGTTGTTTTCTTATCCCTTGTGGGACCGGGACCTGCCTGTGTTCATCTTGTATCATTAGCTCCTATGCTTTTGGCTGTGGAGTTACTCTAGCCACAGAAAAATAGCATAAAAATGCATTGCTGATCAAGTTATCTCTTTCTTACTTTTTTTTTTTCTAAAATGTTCAGTGAATCTACAATTTTTCCTTCATCTTTGGCTGAACACATACTAAAAATGCACTTTCTGAGGCAATTACACAATTGATTCCTTGGCTTGTGGTGGAAACTCCCTTGCTATTTATATAAATGTCTGGAGAAGACTGCAGCTCCCTGCACTGAGGCTTTAAGGCAGTGGCCCAAGGCTATGCCATATGTTGTACAGGTGCCTGATATAACCTAAGACTGTAGAGAGAAGAAAAAAGGCTTAGAAGTCAGATCAGCACTGGTAGATTAATGTATTGGATGGTTGTGAGGTTGTAGACACCTAAATCATAGAATCACAAAATGTCAGGGGTTGGAAGGGACCCAGAAGATCATCTAGTCCAACCCCCATGTAGCTAATAGCAGTTGAATAAGTGTTGGGTTGTATTGGGAAAAACTGAAGCAAAATATTGAAATTAAAATTGGATATTTTTTTAAAAAAGGGCAATTCAGGATTATTATATACTTTTTTTTTTTAGTCTTTGAAAAGAACAAATCCAGATGTAGTCTGACATTGTGTAGCTGGTAATGCCTTTCAGACATTTGCTTCAAGCTCTCAGCCTATATTTCTAGATCAGTCAAGACTGGTTTAAAACGTAAAGCCATTTGCTGTGTTCATGAGGTTTAAAATCTGCAACAAAATTGACCTGAGCTCCAAAGGGGAGAGGGGTTTTTACGGACACAATGGGCACAATGAAGTCCAAAGGTCTGCTATGCTTTGCAGTAGTTTAAAACCAGCAAAATGTATTTTTTTTTTTTTGGTTGGGGGGAAATAATGCTAGTTTCAGATGAAACATTTGTAACTGAAACCAGGTTTTAAGCTTTGACGTGAGGGTGCATTTTTACACCTACATTCCTCTTATCACAACACCAGTTTGCATTGTTTTCAGACCAGCTTCTCTATTTCTGCCCCTGGAGGATCAATAAGGAGGGTGTACTGAAACTGCCAGATTTTCTGAACACTTCTGCAACCTGTGTGGGAAAACTTAAGTGATTTAGTTCCTTCTGCTGAAAAGATGAGTTCTTTATGTGTGTGGCTGGAAGGAGAGAGAGCAATAAGAAAAGTAAGGTTCCCATATGTCTTTAAACACCTGACTCCTCCTTTTTTGTTTTTATATTCTCTGTTGTTTTTTCAGACTCAGAAGAATTTTGTCTCCTAATAGGCGTGTTCATTTATTTTAACTGCAAGACATTTCAAGTCAAATCCCAAAGTATTTGCTAGTCTCTCTTCTCTTTGCATGCAATGTCANGCTAATAGCAGTTGAATAAGTGTTGGGTTGTATTGGGAAAAACTGAAGCAAAATATTGAAATTAAAATTGGATATTTTTTTAAAAAAGGGCAATTCAGGATTATTATATACTTTTTTTTTTTAGTCTTTGAAAAGAACAAATCCAGATGTAGTCTGACATTGTGTAGCTGGTAATGCCTTTCAGACATTTGCTTCAAGCTCTCAGCCTATATTTCTAGATCAGTCAAGACTGGTTTAAAACGTAAAGCCATTTGCTGTGTTCATGAGGTTTAAAATCTGCAACAAAATTGACCTGAGCTCCAAAGGGGAGAGGGGTTTTTACGGACACAATGGGCACAATGAAGTCCAAAGGTCTGCTATGCTTTGCAGTAGTTTAAAACCAGCAAAATGTATTTTTTTTTTTTTGGTTGGGGGGAAATAATGCTAGTTTCAGATGAAACATTTGTAACTGAAACCAGGTTTTAAGCTTTGACGTGAGGGTGCATTTTTACACCTACATTCCTCTTATCACAACACCAGTTTGCATTGTTTTCAGACCAGCTTCTCTATTTCTGCCCCTGGAGGATCAATAAGGAGGGTGTACTGAAACTGCCAGATTTTCTGAACACTTCTGCAACCTGTGTGGGAAAACTTAAGTGATTTAGTTCCTTCTGCTGAAAAGATGAGTTCTTTATGTGTGTGGCTGGAAGGAGAGAGAGCAATAAGAAAAGTAAGGTTCCCATATGTCTTTAAACACCTGACTCCTCCTTTTTTGTTTTTATATTCTCTGTTGTTTTTTCAGACTCAGAAGAATTTTGTCTCCTAATAGGCGTGTTCATTTATTTTAACTGCAAGACATTTCAAGTCAAATCCCAAAGTATTTGCTAGTCTCTCNTAGTAATGCAGCTCTGAATCAAGTCCTTAAGGATTATTAAAGTAATCCATCCTAATTATAGTGAAAACATCTTACTATCCTTACATAATAATGATTCATTTATAATTTCCACTTAGGTCTGCTTCCCTCTTCTCTTTGCATGCAATGTCATTTCCCTAAGTATTTTTCCTGTGAGAGGTAATTTTCCTTATGAATAAAATCTTGCACTTACTTTAAGTTGCACTGGAAGCCAATAATACAATGCTCTTACTTACACGAATCATGTTGCTCACATGGGAGTAACTGGTGACATACAAGAAAAGGTTTTTTCTTTAACTTCAGTGACTGGGAGTTTTTTAAGGTTGTAAATTAGGTTTTGGCTCCTATAGGAACTCTTCTAGACTATGGTCTGTATTTGCCACATGAAAGGAAATTCTAAGCATTTTAATTCCATGTTCCAATTTAGATGTCAGGGAAGCATTTTTTTTTTCTCTAAGTTTTGACTTTTCAAGGTTTCTTTTCACTTGATGTTGTGGTGAGACCCCCACCTCGAGTACTGTGTCAAGTTTTGGACACCCCAGTTCAGAAAAGATAGAGATTTGCTGGAGAGAGTCCAACGCAGGGCCACCAAGGTGATTAGGGGAGTGGAGCATCTCCCTGCTGAGGAGNTGATAGTAGAAATTGTTTTTGCCTATTATTATTTGTATGTCTGCCTTATTTTACATGAGTCTGTCCCAAGAGTATGTAAAATGCCTCAGATATTTCTGTGGTGGAATTATGGGTTTACACAGTGTCAGATGGGAATTTTTTTTTTTCATATCATGAGCAGACTTGGATTCTAACCTCTATAATCGATCTACCAGTGTCTCCTGACCACTGTTCTATGCCATCTTGGAAAATAATTTCACAATTGCCATTTTTGTTCCAAGTTTTGTGCTTGTGTTGAGTCTGTTTGCATCCAAAATATTTGGTTTTAAGCAAAGTCTTTTTTTTTTTCCTTGGGAATTTTGATCTATAACTGTTTTGCTTTAAAACATTAATTTTGTTTAATTGAGGTAAGGAGAAATTTTGTCTCTCACTGCTTTTCCTTTGCTTCTTAGATAACTTAGCCCAGTGATTTCATAGCGTGATTACAAAAAAACCCCAACCTTTCATTTTGGTTAGACCTGAACAGAAGATTAGAACCAAACTCCTTGGTATTTCATTTTTCATATTTCTTTTTAACTAGGTCAACAAATGACAACAGTCATAAGGATTCACAAATCATTTGCCATCCTTTCTCAGTTAGACCACTTGTAATTCCCTGATGGGGTCTGCAGCAGGAAGATGGTCACTAGAGCTGGTGCTTTCTTGCTGCTGTCCTTTTGTCTCTCACATTGGGCTCAAGTTCAAGTACTGACACTTGAATCATATTTGCTTCCTCTCCTTTAGATTAATTTTTCTACTTTTAACATTTTCTCCTTAAGTTTGAGAAAGATAGTATCTGTCTCCCACTGGGTCAGACCTTTCTTTTAATGTATTTCATCCAATTGTTCCTTCTCTGTCAGTTTTTCTTTGTGCAGGAAGTTGCTTCAGTCATGAAAAGAATTTTTAAGTCTTGCTTTGGAACAATTTTTCAAGGTTTTTTTTTTTTTTTAATTGACAATCATGGGGAAAAAGAAAATTCTAGAAACACTTTTCACCCCTCAAAAAACAAACTCAAAAGGAGGTGTGATATGTTTGGGAGAAAAAGAATTTGGAATGTCAAAACTGAGAATTTTCTGAATTTGCATATCACTCATATAATTATGAATTTATGGAGAAAGTATTCCTAAAAAAAATGTCTTCTGAGAACTGGTTCTTGAAAAATGCTGTGTAAAGAGAAGTTGATGTATCATATCACTAGTTTGGGTTTTTTTTGTTATCAGCCTCATATTAACAATACCCAAAGATGAAATTTGACCTTTTCTTTAAGAACTACTTGTGGACAGCTGAATGGAGGAAATATGTGACAGCAAAAGCGGATACAGAGAGTGGTTTTTGCCTTTGTTTGTCCTCTTGCACAGAAAAAAAACCCCACCCTTTTTTCTGGTAAGGAAGAACCAAGCTAGTTCTCTTCTTTTGAGCAAAGTAAAATGTTAGATGTGTGTGGTACATTTTGAATGACTACTAGGAGAGAAAACTATTTGGTTACCTTTAGAAGTCTCTCTTTTGGAAGCCTTTTGTTTCAGTTTCAAATGAAGTTTAATTACAAAGGAAAGCTTGACTTCTCCCTTGAGTATTCTATTGTAATAATCTTTCTAATGTAGTGGTCCTCTTACAAATAAGAATGTTCTTGGTTTTGAAGCATGTAGGTATTTATTGAAATATTCACACTCCCTCTGGGCCATTGAAAATAACTGTTCAGGCATGAAAATGGATATATTCATGAGACCTAGCATCTGGTACAATTGGGTATTTGCAGTTTGTGTTCCCTGGGTAGCCCTGGAGAGCTAAGAGGGAAGACACTTTTTCCTTTTTTGTTCTCATGCATATGGAGAGGGACAGTGCACACAAACTATTGTTCTTCTGCCTTCATCATCATCGCATCTGTTACAAATGTCATGAATGATAAGATTCATATAATGAATGATAAGAAGGCCAACAGCATGTGGCATGGATCAGGACCAGTGTG
>VYZU01004128.1:4951-20678 GCA_013401355.1 Ceyx cyanopectus
TGAGATTTGGAATTATTTTATTGAATCTGCTGAATGCGGTGTGCACATTTTTGGATTTTTAGCACATGCTGGTTTATAAGACATTTTTATCAATGTTTACAGTTTATTTAACTGTGTTTCAGATAAATTGCTTTGAATTTCACTTAGAATCTTTATTTTGTGTCTGTGTGTACAGAATACCCCTTTGTCTGATCCAGAACACAGTCAGAAATAATTTGGATGTTAGATCACCTGTTTTGATCTCAGTCTTGTTTGTGGTGTTAGACTTCAATAGGATTTTCAAAGAGAAAACAAAATTCTGAACATTTGTGGTTGAACTCTGTTGCAGATAGTTGTATTAAATATTTTGAGAAAAATATAATCTGCCTTTTTTTGTTCTTTACAAAATGTCATTACTATTTTGCCATAAATCAGTAATACATACTTGCACATCAGTCAAAACTTACTGCTCACCAGAGGTAGCAAGAGGGTCTGCTATCTGAAATTCAGAAATACTTCCTACATTCTAATATGGTCTGTTCCATATACTGAGATTTCAGATTTCCCTAGAAAATGACAAGTGAGTCATAATTTACACTTCTCCTTTGTTGCCATGTATCAACTAGAAAGTTTCTTCTGAATATATGATGTGTAGCTTTGAAGCTAAGATTTCTCTTAATTTGCTTTTAAATAAACCAAAAACTGCCTTGCATTTTAGTTTCTTAGCAACCTTTTAATCTTTGTTTTTTAACTTGCAGTCCTTCATACTGTAAACTTTTCAGACTGAGAACAATACCTTTAATACTTTTCATTTAAGTTATCTTAAAGTGGGAATTAAAAGCCTTACAGCTGATCAAGCAGTAACAGATATGAAGAATAACTCCTAGAACATGCATTTCTTGGCACCTGCCTACATCACCACTTGCAGAGCTGCCTCTACTGTGGAACTGACTCCAGACTAACACCTCCAGTACCTCAGGAGCCTGAGCTCACCCAGCACCACACTAACACAACTTACAGCTTCTGGAGCAAGGCAGCAGAGAGCACAGGCTTGTCTGGAGGTGATGTTACAGCCACAGAGGTCTCAAAAGAACATATTGGCCAATTTAGGGGTAACAGCTCTTCACATTTTACATTCCATTACACCTCTGATTTTGTCATTTGTTGTCTTTAGCATCACATGCACATCTCTATGAGTTCTTCCATTATCCCCTCTACCCTCTGAACTCTTCTGGTTTTCTTCCATTTCCTTTCAACATTCTTAATCCTGTTTTTATTATCAACAGAGACACCTTTGCTTAGAGTAGCAGCATTCATTATATTGGTTGTTTTGTTATCTGTTGATGAAATCACTCACTGTATCTCTCAAACATTTAATTTCAGCGAGTTCTGAATGCAGTTAGCATGCTGTATTGCTATTATTATTGTCTATTTTTTAAACCATTTAAGAGATTGGCTTTCATCATTTCAAGCTGTTGGCTCTTATTTAGCTCTTACATTGATTTAACTTTCTTCGAATCCACCAGTTGAAATATTTACCCAGTAGAAGTTCCCTGCTGAATTTAACCACTGTCTGTGTCCTTGGTGAGACTTAACCCACTGCCTTCTGTTAACTCTTCGTTAGCTTGTATATGTACTTCATATATGTTTGATTTACCTTACCACTGTAAATGGAAATAGCTGTAAATTATATTTCTTATTAATTTTAAAAACACGAGTGTTGTTTGTGGAAAATGTGATATTGAAATTGCCAGAAAATAATTTGGTCCACTTGTCCCATCTATTTTGTCCTATCTATTTAAGGGTACTTAATGCTTTTCTAGTTTTTCTGTGCCTCTGGTTTTGTGGTTTTTTTGGAGCCTGTGATCACTGTCATCTCCACTAGATGGACCTCAAGAGTTGTTAATTTATGGGGTTTTTTCACTCCTCCAATTGTATTTATCTGTATATAAAACAGGAGTTTCCTCTTAACTGTACGATGTTTTCACAAGTGCACTGCAAGGCCCAGATTCTTTTCTAACAGTGAGTGCACACTGGAAAAATAATACAACTGCTATTTTGAGTAAGGACTCTTGGTAAAACTGAAGTATGAAATATTACTGTTTACCTATCATTTCACCCCATTAACTTCAAAAACCTTTGAGCTGGTTCAATGAAATTTAACAAATGGAAAATGTGAAGCATGTCACAAGGGAGTGTTCTCAAAGGCAAAATTAAGCACAGGGAGATAATTTTTTTTTCCTTCTTTTGTGGATGGGAAACCTCAGAGGTCATCCAAAGTGAACCCATAAATGAAAGGATAGGAAGTGTGAAGGCCTGTTTCTTTTGCATTGGGAAGAAGTAGCACAAGGAGAAGAGCCTTCCTCAGCTAAACATGCCTTGGTGAATGCATGTGCTCTCCAAACAGCCTGGTAGCTGGCAGGGATCATGGGTGGCTCTGGAGTAGTCACAACTTTCTGTCTCTTACCAGACTAAAGCAGAAAAAAAGGCTGGGATGCTTGAGATGGAAGCACAGCTGAGAATGCAGGGAGGAAGCCAAGCACACTGCTGCAGAACAAGATGGTTAAGTCACAGTAGTAATCCAGTTTATAGGCACTCTTGGAAATTTAAGAAGCTGCTATCAACTACCCTGACAATATTGTTCTGTTATCATATTTTTCAACATCATTTTAATGTGTTTGATACAATATTTTTATTACTAGTTCAAGTGTGCATTGCTGATACATAGGAGTGTTATTTCATGGAGTATTGGCCAAGTTTGTAGTTAACAGTGGGTCACCTACTGCTCTCCAACTAAAAGTGGTGATTTTGCTGAATAAACTTCTCACCTTTCTGTTTACCCTTTTTGTATTATTCGACCTGCACTACTGTTTTATTGTTATTTAGAATTAATAGTATTTTATTAAGAAAATGATTGATAAATAGAATTAACAGTATGTTAAAGGCTAGTTATAGTGTTACATTTCTGTGGAAAGCCAGCAAGTTATAAAATTGCAATAAACGGGAAAAAAAGATCTTTGGATCAAGTAATTGGATAATTCAAGTTTTCAACTGATAGTCATGTAAGTCAAACATTGAAAAATGATACAAAATTCCAGGTATCTATAGTGACCCCAGCAAGCTTCACTGGGCCTGGGCACCACACCTCCCATGATGCCTCAGTTTCTGACCTATGTTTTAAGTGTTGCACTCTTACCTTTCATTCTGAGATGTTAGCTTTTCAAGACTTGCCCTGTAGTTGTGTTGTTTCATCCCACACTGAGCAGCAAGAGAGAATGGAAAGTCACCCCACTGATTGGCTGTACTCTCCACCCTGGAGCAGTGTTCAGCAGTAGGCTGTGCACACACCTTCACACACCACACTTGCTTTATTATCCCCACACTTCACAGAGATCATCTCACTGAAGCTACAGGATGGAAAGTACCTTTTCCAGGTCCATAACATTGAATGAATTCCTAAAAGGATAGCAGCTAAGGCTCTTGCAGAGAAGTTTTAGTCTTGTGACTAAAAAGTTGTATTTTGAGTAGAATTCTCAGGTGCTTCTAGATGTCAAGTATTATTAGAATGTCTGGCTTTACATTTTTCTCAACCTTTGTGATTAGCATTTATTATTTTTTTGTTTCTTCATACTGTCAAGAAAGCATTAAAATCAGTTGTTTGCTAAACATTACAGTACATTGTTACACTTCTACCTGTGGATGTCCAATGCAGTTTGAATGAGAACAACAGTGAACTTCATTGTCATTTTGAGAGCCAGAACCTCAACTAGCACAGAATGACAATCATGTTATGGTGGTTAGGAGCTGGTCCAAAATATTGATGTTTCAGAAGATGGAAAACCTTAGGTAATATCCTCTTTTTGAAGACTCTGTTGATGAAGAACCAATATGATCTGGTGCCTAATAATTGTAATCTCTTCCCTTCCCAACTGTCCCTGGGGAAAAAAAAGAGCTTTAGGAAACTTGTTCATTTCCTGCAATAAGTAGTCATTTAATTAAAGAACAAAAGTAACAGGAATCAAAAATGCTCGCAGCTGTGATTCTGTTAGACATTATATAAAAAAGAATGAAATTATAATACATTAAATTAGTTTTTAGAACATGAACTGAAGTGTTTTACAAACTAATTGTGGTAAGTTCAAAATGTCTTGTCAATGTAATACTGTATGACGGTGTGTCATGTCCATTTATGTTAGAGGCCTTGGAATGGTAAAGCCTGTACATGCACATCTCCTTTTCCAAGATAGACTGCAAAAGAGTTTAAAACAAGTGTTAAAGGAGAGTAGTAGGTTCTTTCAAGTAGCTTTACTTCAGTCTTTTTCAGCAGATCGTCCCACTCCACAGGCCATCTCTCCTCTGACTTCAGAGCGAAGAGCGTCTGGTGGTTCTCTCTGTACGTAAGTGCTGCAGAGACTTCATCTGCAGAGTCCTTCTTTCACATAAACATCAAGGTATCCTGGACTGAACTTTAGGGAAAGACGTATATTCCCTGAAGTGTGTTCAGCAGCAGTATCAAAAAGTAAAGACAGATTCTTCTCAGAAGAAAATTTCTATGGCCTGTGAAATCTAGGGGAAAGAAGAGACATTTTTCAAACCACTAGGAAATTAAAAAAGAAAAATTATTTCTGTGTTAGAGTAACAAAAAAAGTGTTTTGGTTTGGTTTTTAAATGGAATTAATTCTATTTAAAGGCACAGTGTAAGTATCAAAGAATATTAGCAACTTTAAGATTTAATTTTTACCAACACATATGCCATGACTTAGTGCAGTTACAGTCCTCAGGGCCCAGTCTAAACAGGTTACAGTTACTTGAGAGTGCAAGTACAAATACAGGTCTGGTGTTGATTTTATTTCTATTAGGAATTAAGTCACAGTTTGTCATTGGAAGAAATATTCTTTACTGTGCAGTGATCTTGTCATTTTGTATGAGTTACATTGAGCTGATGCTTTGGAAAGCATGAAGCCATGCTGTTGGGTTAATGTGTGACAGCCTTCAGAGTCTGGAATAAATACACTCTTGCTCTGTAGGCTTGTTCTTTTGGCTGAGATACGTAATTAAAACCCTGATAAGTTGTAATGCCTTAGCACTACTTGTAAATTGTAAGCCTGTTTACTCCTAATATGAATAACTTACAAAATTTACCATTATAATCTACTGAAACTCCCCAGGTTACTTCAGCTAGAGAAGCCCTATCTTCCTTTCAGACTTCAACTACAGCCCTCCCATTTGTTTATTCCTGTATTTCATTCTCTCAGGGTAATGATGTCCAGCCATAAACATTGAGTGAGTCCTGTAACGTTAAAGTGTTAACAGTTGCATGAAAAGTCTAGAATGATATAATTATAGCATTTACCTCGGTGTGCATTGTATTTATGACTCAAGTGTATTGGCCTGGATCATCTTTTCACTGAACAGCCAAAGTTTAGTTAATCTGGAATTCATTCCATGTTCAGAATCAATCCTGGTGCTGTGGGCCCAGAAGCTGCTCAAGTGAGCCCTCAGAAGGCAAGTCTGCACACCCTGTTCCCTGGCACAGTGATAGGCAGCTACCTTATTTTAGCAGCAAGCCCACCTGAGAGCACTCACAGAGGGGCAGGGGGTACACTGTGCTCCCAGCAACTCCCCAGACAGTGTGCTGGGAAAATTGCACCTGCTGCAGATGCCTAATAGAAATGGGAGGAAATAACTGAGGGCTGTTGGAATTTTTCTTTGTCTAACGAGCTCTTTATGCCAGCAACACTGGCTCTGGAATTGGCTCCTCACGTTTTTCCCTCTTGACTGTTCCTGTGCATGTTTAACCATCACATCCATCAGCAGTGCTGGCACGTGGAACAAGCACTGCCTGCCCAGGGTCACACTGGCCCAACCACTTGGAGAGTGGAGAGAGTCCAAACCAGTTACCCCTAATGACCCCTCTGCTGGGCTGCTCTTAAGTATGCTTGGGGGGGGTTACAGTCCTTCCAGTGGCAACTGGGCCAACAGTCAAAGAATACAGGAGTGTATAGGCTGGATCCACTAGAACAAATCCCATTAGAACACGTGCATCACTTATGTCACGTGTGTCTTGTTATGGTGCATAGTATTCTGTGTTTCTGAGCAGGGAAGGTGCAATGGTTTTGATTATAAGGTTGCACACTCAAGTACATTTAATTCAAAAGCCTTTATGCAATGTATTAAGTTCATCTACTTAATTTTTTTTTTCTTTGTTATGCCCTACTCTTTTTTTTTTTGTCCTAACTTTTGAGTCTGGTGTAAAGAATGCAAGCTGAGTCATGTTCTGGAGAAGGCCTTGGGGCTTCTCAGTACATAACAATAAAAGCAAAAGAAAATAAAAAATCAGAAAAGCCAGATTCTGAATAGGAAATCTTTCCATTGTCTTATTTTCAGGACAAAAAAAAAAAAAAGCTTCCTTTGTATTTTCTCCTCCTACATCCATCATGTAAGAGAGAATCTACAGATTGTGGACTCAAGTGGACTGTGCTTTGCAGGCAGTGAAAATAAGTCTCTGGAGAGCTGACCTTGTCAGATGCTTGCTGGACGCATGTACCTCCATCTCATTGCTCTTGTACTCGTTTAGCTCCTTCCGAATTGCTGCCTACGAATGGGAAACAGAAGCAGGTTAATGCTTTTGTTAAGCACTGTAGAATGCTGGACTTGCAGAGCAGAACAGGAGCTTTCCAAGGTGGAAATAATGGGTATTAAGTAGAGGAAACATAGCAACTATGCCAGTAGAATGTTTGTGTTATATGGATTGGGGATGTGATATTATAATTCATTACTGATTGCCCACAGGGTCATGTCTGTCTAGAGGCAATTCTGACAGGAGAGTAAAATCACAGTGCTGATTGTCTCTCATTTAATAAAATTCCAGATAAAATTTATTAAAGATTAAGACAAGTTGCCAAGGAATTGATCAGCTGGTCAACTGACTTTTACAGTATTATCCACTTATTTTTTTAATTCTCTCAGTTGATGGGCTGGGTAGAAGCCTTTATAGTAGAAAATAGGCAGTTTTAGAAATAGCTTTTTTTTATGACCATATGCACTGGTCAGTGTGGTTTCAGCATTAAAAAGGAATAGTAACATTTACAGAGATTAAGTGTCCCAGAGGTTAAATGTCTTTGCAGAATCTGATGCATCATTATAGATAAAGCAAGTAGAAATCAGTAATATGTCAGTTCAATTACGTCAGTACCTTGTCTGCTGCTGATAGTCTTGTCCATGGTTTATCTGCTCTCCTGTCATAGTCCTGTGCTTTCGCCACTTCCACATAATCACTGAATCGAATCAGGATTTTCCTGTCTCTTAGTTCATCAACTGTAGGTCTCTGGTTAAGCTGTATTCAAGATGGATTTTAAAAATAAAACCAGTGTTAGTAACAAACACATCAATAAAATGTGCAACATTTTCTGCTTCTTAGCAGAAATCTTAGCTCAGAGTACATTTATGTATATGGGGGAAAAAATCCAACCCTTGGAAATTCCAGGGAAATATTCAGTCGCTCAGAGGATTGTTAGCAGAGTAATCATAGTTTAAATTGAATTGTGGGCTACAGCACAGTGGCTTTATAATGGCCAAAAGAGAAAAGTATTTTAACCTGGATATTACTTTAAGGCTTTTATAATATATAAAGGAATCAGAATGAATTTATTCTATGTATAGTATGATATTCTATAGGGAGTTTCTGGTACAGTCAGCAGCAGATCTTCTGTGTAAGGTTTTCAGGACTGTTAGAATTTCAGTTGAGCTTTAACAAGTTATCTTCTTCTTAAATTATATTTGTCTTATCATTCCAGTAGGGGTTCCTAGGAACAGAACAGTAACAAGATCTACTTCTGATTCTGAGAACACCTTAAATGCAAAGAGAAATGTACTGTGGGAGCACACCTGGTGCTCAGCAGGGAGTTAGCTCTGCTGCTGACTGCTGCAAAGAATGAAGTTGGTCCTTTTCTAGCAATAAAGTTGCAAAATAGACAGTAAGCAAATAACCATTTTCTGATATAAAGTTTATATGTAAATATTCTACAGAGTCTTATGGATCTGAACTAAGGTGGATATTTTAATAATTCAGATTGGATTCTTTATATTTCATATTACCAGACACCACTGAGGAGGATGCAGTTGTGTAATAATCACCTCTGTGGCTGGTTGATGTTACATTAGCTTTGCTAAATTTCTAAAAACTAATAGAAGATATTGCAAGATTTTACCTTTCTTGTCAGTCTCTGTTTGATTTCTCTTCTTTCTTCTTGTTCTGTTTGATCATTTCGTTCTGCAGAGAATACAAAAAACACGATGACTTTGCTCATCAGTAGGGTTGGTATTTTCCACAGTGCCAGGCAATAAAAATCGGAGAACAAAAAACCTAGTATTGGTTCTTAGCTCTGCCTTTTGTTTGTTCAGTGCATCTCTGATTCTCTAGCAAAACATATAGTTACCTCTCTATAAGGACAATGTACTGCTTTCTGTGTCAGCTTTTCCTCTTCTCTAAGCCCCAAGATTTAATAAGCCAGCAGCAGCCTAGTTCTCCAATGTATAAACTTTAGAAGGAAAATCAAATTCCATAGACAATCATCAATTTTTTATTCTCCATACTGCTGGAGCCATTCATTGCTCTTAGATGCTGAAAAGACTTAGAGCAGCAGCTCCAGGGAAAGTATGTTCTTCCCTGCANCTTTAAGGCTTTTATAATATATAAAGGAATCAGAATGAATTTATTCTATGTATAGTATGATATTCTATAGGGAGTTTCTGGTACAGTCAGCAGCAGATCTTCTGTGTAAGGTTTTCAGGACTGTTAGAATTTCAGTTGAGCTTTAACAAGTTATCTTCTTCTTAAATTATATTTGTCTTATCATTCCAGTAGGGGTTCCTAGGAACAGAACAGTAACAAGATCTACTTCTGATTCTGAGAACACCTTAAATGCAAAGAGAAATGTACTGTGGGAGCACACCTGGTGCTCAGCAGGGAGTTAGCTCTGCTGCTGACTGCTGCAAAGAATGAAGTTGGTCCTTTTCTAGCAATAAAGTTGCAAAATAGACAGTAAGCAAATAACCATTTTCTGATATAAAGTTTATATGTAAATATTCTACAGAGTCTTATGGATCTGAACTAAGGTGGATATTTTAATAATTCAGATTGGATTCTTTATATTTCATATTACCAGACACCACTGAGGAGGATGCAGTTGTGTAATAATCACCTCTGTGGCTGGTTGATGTTACATTAGCTTTGCTAAATTTCTAAAAACTAATAGAAGATATTTCAAGATTTTACCTTTCTTGTCAGTCTCTGTTTGATTTCTCTTCTTTCTTCTTGTTCTGTTTGATCATTTCGTTCTGCAGAGAATACAAAAAACACGATGACTTTGCTCATCAGTAGGGTTGGTATTTTCCACAGTGCCAGGCAATAAAAATCGGAGAACAAAAAACCTAGTATTGGTTCTTAGCTCTGCCTTTTGTTTGTTCAGTGCATCTCTGATTCTCTAGCAAAACATATAGTTACCTCTCTATAAGGACAATGTACTGCTTTCTGTGTCAGCTTTTCCTCTTCTCTAAGCCCCAAGATTTAATAAGCCAGCAGCAGCCTAGTTCTCCAATGTATAAACTTTAGAAGGAAAATCAAATTCCATAGACAATCATCAATTTTTTATTCTCCATACTGCTGGAGCCATTCATTGCTCTTAGATGCTGAAAAGACTTAGAGCAGCAGCTCCAGGGAAAGTATGTTCTTCCCTGCATAACCTTATTCTCAGGCTACATTTTTAGATGGTCACGCTGCCACTGTAGTTATCTTTGATTTGCAGGCTTTTTTTGTCTGCTATTCAGGATTTGCCACTGACATTAGACCCTCTTTATCCTCGTGGGGTTTTATTTTGTAGCGTTCTATCCTAACCTAAGCCAGCTTGCTTTTGTGTGTTGTGCCTATTAACATTCAAGCCGTGATAACTCCTACACACTGGGTCTAAAAATAGACCAGAGTGCTGTAACTCTGTGTGAAATATATCCCTTGCCTTGGGAAGCGAGTTAATGGCGTTTCTATTCCTAGTACTATCTGTTACTAAATTGAGGCATGAGCCTGTGACCTAACAAAGCCAAAGACCTAGAAAAAAATATTAAACCATTCTGGGATTCTCTAGATACTACTGTCGACTTTATTACGCCACTTCATTAAGTATTTCCAGTGTTAAAGCACACGTGATTTTTAATATGCCTTGAAAAAATACTAGCAATGCAGAGGGGTTTCCAAAATGATATTTTTAGTAATGAGGTGGTGTTCTCCCTTATTCTTATGCTTATTAGGTTACACTGAACTGTAATCGGGTGTCTATTTAAAGAACATAGTGGTGCATAGCTACAACCGGCTGTAGTAGAAATGTAAATTAGATGAATCTAAAATGCTGTAATGTGCTATATTACAATTTGGTGGCGAGGCACAGGAATGTAAAAGAGAAGAGGTCAGCTAAAATTAGTGCTCTGTCAGGGATGAGCAGCTATTTCAGTCTGGAATGTTTAAAATGAGAATAGGCTTTTAAAAGTGGAGTGCATTCTGAGATGTAGAGATACTTGCAAGAAGCTACTAATATGCTTCATTCACTTCTAACTCCCATCTTTTAGAGTGCATATGACTCTATATATTTTTATTAAAATAAGGGAATTTTCTGTGGCACAGTGCCTTTTTAAGACATGACTGCAATATGCAGAGAGAATTCCTAATACACATTTGTGATAAAAAAATGCTTTTCTAAATCCACTAGGCATGTATCGTGACCCATTTCTGAGAGGCTTTCACTCAGGTTCAGCCCTTCAGCTCAAGGTAATAGTTCTTTTAGAAAAAAGAAAACAAGATTTGATAGGAAATGCTAGTAAGGGCATTATAAACTCAGGCAGTATTACAGAGACAAACCAGAGAGGCTTTCCCCATCAACACCACTCTGCCTACGCTTGGATCCATTCATTAGTGAGGGCTGGGTTTAGAGATCTCAGTGGAGATGCTCCCAATTACGAGGTGCATGTGCAGGGCTGTAATTCATGGTGCTGCTCTGTGAGGCATTCAGGGAACTCTGAGCTGTGTGTGACTGAAACAATTCCTGGCCTTCAGAATGAACCCGTGTGGGTTCAGGGATGCTGCTTTCTGCAAGGGCAAGGTCAGCTTGCAGTGAGCACGGGGTGAACACAAGGGAACACCTCAGTCATCATTTCAGTTCATGAGCTTTTCAGGTTTCTGTGGAAAGTCAGCAGTGCTCCTGTAGTTAAAGGATTTAGATCATCAACAAAATTGTATGTAAGTGTTGGTTTGAAGTTTGCTTTTTTAAGTCTTTTTTCTCAGAAACATCTCCCTAAAGGAGATGTCACTTTTAAAAATCTTACTGAGATTTGTTTTAAAATGATATAGTTATTGCACTAAGACACTTGTCTCTCATTTTGAGAGAGTTGTACAAATGTGTGTCCTTAAAACACTTCTGGGGGTAGCACTGCTTCCTTTGCCAGTATGAGTTATGAACATCAGAGATGTTAGGGAACTCCACAACTGTACAAACCCTTACAACCTAGAGGAGACTGTGGTGATTTCACTAAAGAGAATATATACTGCTATAGCTGGCACACCACATTCAATCCAGGTAGTTTCAAAGTACCTAAAAAGTGTCTCAATATACCTGGTAATAAAAAGTAGTTTTACTAATTTCCAGATTTACTCAAAACTGAGACTAGAGTGGCTGCATCTGTCCAGCCTTTCAAGATTACAGCTGGCACAGGGGTGACTGTAGCTTTTTGCAAGGCACCCAGCTTTTTATATAATGGGAGAAGTAAATAAAATAGAAGTGGTTCTGATCTCAGCTGAACCTGTATAAAGACTGAGCAACTGAACAGAAGTCAATAAATTTGCTCCATGCTGGGAGCTCTTTAAATGAGATATCAAATCTAGACCAGCATGTTTAGCTGGCATTCAGGAAATATCTTTAATTCTGCTTTATCTTCTTTCTGCTTTATCTCTCTGTAAGCTCATTATATGAATGTATTCAAACTTTTTTTTTTGTTATTAAGGCTGGTCAGTTTAACCCAGATTAAGCATGTAAACAGCACACTTCAAAAAGTAAACATAGAGGAACAGATTTTTTTTTTCAGTAGAGGTCATCTCTCCCTTAGCCAGAAAAACAAACAAACAGATTTTCAGAGGTCTTAGATACTGACTCTGGAAAACCTGGTCCCATACATTTCAGGACCTTGAGTTACTGCTTTTTCTTGTCTCTTGTGGTAGATGACAACTGAAGTTAGGCCATGTTCATCCATGCACATTTGCAAAGAATATATCCTTTCTCTCCTTTAGCTGTGAATGTGTTTGGTACATCTAATTTTAGCATGTGTGATGTATTCATTAGAACAGTACTGAAAACACTGATAAATTGACTTTGGAATTCTCTTTTGTTAAAACTGAAGTGAAAACCCCAATAACTTCAATGGCAAGAGCATAAGGGTTTTTCTATGAATTACTAAGAAACTTCTGAGTCTTTACATTTTAGGTGAGAAAATGTAAACAACTTTTTTTCCTAGGGAAGTGCAAATATTAATAGCATAGGGAGCTTTGCTTGTATGACATAAGATTACATGGCTTTATGTTTTATGCTTCTTTAATGAGAAACAAACTATTGTTCACATCATTCTGGTTTTGTCTTTCAACATAAAATGGACCATGAAAGTAACAGAAGTGACATACTTTTACTTCAACAGATGGCCTCCCCCTTCTTCCTCCTGAGACCCATAATGGAGACAATTTCCAAGTTCTTTTTCACCTTCCCCTAACTGAGAGGATTCCCAGCACTTGTAAGGAAAGGGAGTAAGTTAATTTGATCCCCAGGTGTGAACCTCAACCTTTAGGAAAAGTGTAGCAAGTTTAAGCCTTGTGTTTATTTGAGAGATGTTGAGCACGTTGCCCTGTGTGCTCTAACAGGCCTGCAACTGCCCTCTAACGTGTCAGGAGGAGCTTTCTGTGAGTTGGCTTTAGGAAGGTCTCTAATGGTACAAACAAAGACACTCGCTAGGAGAATCACCCCTCTGTGAGGATGCTTTCTCATTCCACTGTAGCTTTGGTGGTGTTTGGTGTGTGGTTTGCCAGGACAGTCCACATCTTGAAAAAGGACAGTCCAATTGTCATCGCTCTGTGGGACACTAAAATTCTATTCCCCCTCCTAGACCTCTGAAACAGTGTAATCAGAATGAAAATTACTTTAAAGCCTAAATATGAACAAATAATTTTTTCTTCTACTAAACTGATTGCCCTTCTCAAAGTGTAAATTCTGATTCCTGCAGTATTTGAAACCAGGACCTGAAAAATTAATACTTTTGCATACAGAAAATGATCCCAGTGACTTAATTTGTCTATTCAAAAGTAGTACGTTCTAAAAATGCAGAGACTGGTTTCAACAAACACATATAAAAGGCTTTAGGAAAAAACTACTTACGTTTCAGTATATTCCTTCTTTCTAGCTCCTCAACAGCAGGTCTTTGGCTGAGTCGCCTGCGGAAAAACACCAAAATCACATTTTGTACCATGCCTGTTCTTTGGAAAGTCTGCAGTATTCTGAGTTCTGGTTGGTGTTTTCTGGGGGGAGGGAACTACAGTCTCCCTCTCCAGAACTCAGGAAGAAAAATAGAAAAGAATCCTGGCACCAGAGCTTGCTTGGTTTATTTTTCTCAAATGGCAGGAGCGCAGGTAGAAGTTCTCCTCTAGTTTGCTCTGCTGTCAGTGAATTGCTTCCTCAGAACGTGCATCCTTTTCACCATACTTTCCAGACAGATGGAAGCAGTTCTCTCCAACAGTTAAATTCACTCTTGAGGGGGTATTTAAGGTGGTTATCAAATGAGTTTCACAGTGATCTTCTGTAGCTGTCGCTGCCTCTACCTTTTAATCTCCCGTAGCAGCGAGTTTGCTTTCCTCTAGTAACACCAGTGGTGCATCCTGACGAAATGCAGCCTTGCCAGAAATAAAGCTTTCCCGTGGCTTCCCGACTACACATCTAACAGACCAATCCCCAGCAGCTCCCCTCCTGCCTGCTGAATAAAATTCGTGTGCTGCTCACAGCCTCATGCTGTCTGAACGGAGTGTCTTATGCAGTTTCACCTCCCCTTTTCTGTAGTGCTGCCTCAGGATTGACTCTTCAAATCATATGATCAGTGGCACAGCGATTTTATTCTGCATACTAAATGAGACTTCCCCACGAGAGACTGCTGCTATCTGCAGAGAATCTCAGGTAATTGAACCCTCCCCTAGGCAGACACACACACACAGGCTGCTTTCACTAGCTTTCAAGTAATAATCCAGCAAGCAGATCGGAAAGAGTTTACGATGCTTTCTGGCCGGTGTTCTGGCAACGTTAAGGATTCTCATCATCTCCTCTCCAGCAGATGTTGCCAAGCCAGAGATGAAGTTACAGAGACAAAGAGATACTAGGAGCAGGGACCACTGCAGTAGTTAGCCCTGTACTGTGTACAGGAGATAAAGGAATGATTATCAAGTGATGCTATTACAAGATCTACATTTTATCAAATATACATAGAGATTAAAAAAATGAATTAACTATGTAGAGACAGTAAATAACTGGTAGAAGTACCCGATTCTAATTTCTCCTTCCTATGCAAACCTTACCAAATATACCTTCAAAATCAACTCTATTCATGTTACCCAGAGCCCAAAATACAACTGCAGCTCTTTATCCTTTTTTAACTAATTTCCCTGAGATCCCTGGGAAAGCACTCATCTTCAGCAACAGGAAGGCAGCACAACTACTCTGCCAGATTCACACCAACAGAACTCTTAAACGCTGAGCTCTCCTGCTCAGAAACGCCTACAGCCTCTCATTCATCCTGCTAACATTTTGTATCACTTAAGGTTTTTATCGTAATCTTTGTATTTCTCTTTGGAGCAATGAGTTGGATACTCCAGCAGTGGAAATTTCAATAATCCAAACTGAAAGAGGCATGATAGTGAAATGCCCTGCTAAAGGTTTTAAACATATATTTTCAATTCCTGCTACCCTTGGACTCCTCCCTCATTTTCCTATGTCTCAGAAATGATGCAACCCCGGCTAGGTTTTGTTGGAAAGAGATTAATGTGCATTTTATAAATCAGGGAAGAATGAGTTACTGGGAGAGCTTATCTGCAAATGAAAGGTCTGCCTGACCTGCTGCTCACATGCCTCTCTCTCAAGCCATTCTTAATTACAGCCCTTCCATCTGAGATTTATAGATTCTCCCAGAATCTGTACATTAGATTTCAGAGGCCCCTTTTAAACTGGGGGATTAAAAGCCTAAGAGAAATGATTAAAGCAGTGTGAGAATGCATATGTATGTGAATGCCCTGTATATATACATATATATAGTTATAATATATGTGATGGTTAATCATTTAAAGCCCTGTTTTCCTTTTGGCTTTGATAAATACACAGTTGGTGCCCAAAGACAACAACATATTTCTGTGGCCACCCTCTCAGCTCTAACCACAACAGAAGGGTGCAGATACACACGAGCATATATATGCACAGAGGGCATTGTGGGTTTGCCCCTGAATTGTTCAGAGACACGGACCACATTTCTATGCTTATTGTCTTAGTTGTGAAACGAGATGTGGGCTTCAAAATAAAATTCTAACCGAATTTTGGGAAGCTGGGGATAGAGTGAAAGTAGCAAATACAGTGAAAGTCACAAACAAAAGTTGGCAACACTACTGACATTGTAACTAACAAGGTGTGGG
>VYZU01004129.1:1946-18103 GCA_013401355.1 Ceyx cyanopectus
AGGATGCCAATAACTGTTTTTATTATTATTATTATTATTATTATTATTTTCCCTAGCAGATAACATGTAAAGCACTGGGAGGCCCTGGAGAATGCAATTACTCATGTTATCCTTTTAGTTCTGTTTCTGTGAAAAAAAAAAATTCTATTCAGAACAATCTGCAATGCCCCCCAGTAAACCATTTACACAGATGAAAGATGCTCTTTTAAGCTAGCCATCTCTACTCAAAGAGATGAAGTGATGCTCTGTGTTAAGAGGAAACTGTCACTGTAATATTCACCAGCTGCCTGTGTATTAATATATCTTCTCATTCATAGCAAATCCATATAAAGACTGTATGATTAATTCTACTGAACTCCATAGACAGAATATGTGATTAATTCCACTGAACTGACAAAATTGGGTTTGGCTATGTAGGAATATACAATATAAAATGTAGTAGGGGACTTGATCCCTGTTATTTGGGGAAATCTCTGCAAAACATGGACCCTTTGATGGGATTTCTTTAGGGCTATCAACCCTGAAAGCAAAAAGATACAGAAATCTGTTGATTAATTTCAAGTCTCACAGTCTCTC
The DNA here is from genome assembly GCA_013401355.1 of Ceyx cyanopectus. Classification (NCBI taxonomy): domain Eukaryota; kingdom Metazoa; phylum Chordata; class Aves; order Coraciiformes; family Alcedinidae; genus Ceyx; species Ceyx cyanopectus. Next base: position 2,523 of record VYZU01004129.1, read on the forward strand.
CTTCACCCTTTGTCTCCCAAGTGTGTGTGTCCCCCTGAATTTTTATATATGAAAAGAACATGTATGGCACATTTAGCTCATAGTTAGCAGATCCTATAAATCTCAGATGATGTATTAGGCCTATGGGACAATGTACTACAACCAAACATCAAGAACACGTTTGATTTATATCATATAAGTAGCTGTATTCTCTTACAAAACAACTGGGTTGGAGAAAGACAGGCACTTCTCCATGTTACTCTTCTCAGTCTTCAGTCCCCACTCACCTTTCTCTTCTCCTGTGGCTGCCAAAACTAATAAAAGCTGCACCCACCAGACATTATCTCTTGACTCCCAGTGCTTGGGATCAGGATGTGATGCTTAACACTGACTCTTAACTGTGATTAACTTTCTGCTGCTTATCTTTCTCATGATTAAAGATGACAGCTTTTTGTAGTGACAGTCTGGGTTAGCAGGTGAAAAAACATACAAAGGTTGTAATCTGACTTTAAAGCTAACGAGTATCCTGGCCTCTTATAGTACAATCTTTATTAAATCATATTCATTTATTATTTTCCATTAGAAAAAAATTAAACAGCTTGCAATAATTATATAGAGATTCCAAAATACAGATACATTACAAAAACATAATTGTATGAAAGTCCACCTCGTATGCTGTTTTGGATCAAGCATTTTCATCCTCCCTAAATTATATTGTTTAATAACAAATAAATGTCATATTCTGCTACAGAGAATATATATGAAAGTTCCTATGAAATTTCATGGACTGTGACCTATAAAATGTAGCAGAAAGCTGCCCAGAGTTAGACTACGAGTTTTTATTAAACACTGTGTCTGTGATGATAGCCTTAGTTGCCACTCCACTGCTTGTGAACAAAGGTGTGGGGGGGAAGCAGTCTTGATTCCTTTATACATGGACATCTGACAATTTTTGTTTCTCCTCTTTTTATTAGTAAACTCAGCAGAGAGTGAATGACTTTATTGTGCAGGCACAAGACAGCTTTTTGGGAGCTTCCAGGAGGAGAGCTCCAAACACGAGCACAGAGTCAGGGACTTTCCACTACCACCTGCTTTGAATTATTTGTCTTTTTAGTAGGGCATGGTGAAAACTTTCACATCAGTTTTATCATCTACATCTCTTCTCTTTTTATGTAATGCCTTGTAATGGGCAGGCATAAAAATTGATGTGCTCTTGCTGACTGCTGTGTGTTGAAAGGGGAAAGCAATGGTAAAAGCCTGAATAACGTAAATGTCTTTTTGGTGATGCTGACTGAGATATATATATATTTTTTTAGTAGATTGAGAAGCAACTCAGTTTTACAACCAAATACAAATGACGTTGTTAGTCAACAACAACAAGAGCCAACAATGCCGATCTATGATTACTGGGCTCCTCTGCCTTTTGGTGGATACATGGGAATACAGCCTAGATCTTTTTTTGTTTTCTGTTTTAATTATTGTGGGTTACTTCATTTATTTAAATTGTATGGTTGTTAACAGGGAGATTCAGTTAATAATAAAAGAAAAAAGGGCCAACCAAACCAGAGACATGTAATTGCTGTGGTAAATACCTGGAATTGGTATTAGCTGCACCTATCTGCATTCCTTATACAGAGGAACAGGGGTCATTTCCAAATGTGTCTTCCATCCATGGGCAGCATCCAGATCAGGCTGGGCTTGCATCACACCTTAACCCAGTCAAGATCCAAGGCACTGATAACACATATTCACAGTGGCCCTTTGTGCCACTATGATTTTTTTCTTTACAAACAATAAATTCAGCCTCACGCTTCTCTGCACTTCCTCTGTTCTCCTGGCATTTCTGAACATAAAGGCAAACTGGCAATTTATTGAGGTCTTTCTAAGTATTTTTAGGGGCACCACTGATGGGAACAGAAAGCTCCAGCCATCTGCTGACCACCACTGGCACCAGTGAGTCATTCCTCATGCTGATTCCTGCACCTCCATCCCTTTTCAGTTTTCAGGAAAAACAAAACAAAACAGTTGGCAAGGTTTGTCTCTGCATGGCAGGTAAGCATTTACTTTTTCACTAGGAATAAACTGAAGTTATGTTTGGCAATGTCCCGTGGGAGAGAATTATCTTTGGAGACTGCTCATGTCAGATGGCTGAAACACCTGATTATCGTTGCTTGTATTATTGATTGCTGTGCTCTGCATTGCTTCCAGGTATGGGCAAGTTATTACACAGCTCAATACATCCCAAGTTAGGAAAAAAAAATAGCAAATACAAGTGACCTGTTTTTTTATTTCCCTGCTGGGAAGATTTCTGTGCTTTTCCACCTCTGAGTTGACAGTGTTTCCAGATTCCACACATTTAAGGAAAGTCTGTACAGAGAGATGTTGTTAGTTCTTCACAGCCTCAAACACCTGCTTGCTCTAATAGGATCTGCCCTGCCTCCTTCTCCTCATTTTCTTTAGTTAATTTGTCATCTCAATAAATATCTCAGTATCCATCTACGGATCAGCAGCAATATATTATTTTCCTAAGGAAACCAGGACAGTGTAAACACCTAAAGCAGCACCAGCTCTATAAAGTTCAAGCTAGCTACAGAGAACAGTCCAGAGCAACAAGCTAAGGAGACAATGTCAGACAGCTTCTTCTTTGATGCAAGACCTCGAGACCTCATGTATGGACTCAGGTTTGTGCAGACAGTAGAGAGGAACAAGCCAATGTATCATTACAAGGCATATATGATCATATTCCTTTATGCACATATACATGTTTATGCTTTGAACTGCAGTATCAGGTTCCACATCCCCAACTGGCATTCATCGCCCGTCTTCTGCCTGCTTATTGACCTCACATGTCCCCGTTAGACATCTTACTGGTAGTGTTTTCATTTAAAGATGACAGGCACACTGTAGGATAGCTGTGCTGAGACATCAGTGGGTGAAGAAGATGATCCTGGAGTGTCTTACTTCACTGAAAGACACTATTTCACTTCTCCAGGGAGAGGGGGAGACACAGATGAAGCATGTCTAAAATCTTTGCACCTAATTGGTGCACTAAACCAGCAGTATAAATTGCAAGACTAGCAAGCAGCTAACTTGTTACTCCTTCCAGAAGTCATGAAGTCTGTAAGAAGACACCTCTATATAATCTCTAGTGCTGTGGAAATCAGTCACAGGGAGACACGGAGCTGAATGAGCTGGATGTGGGAGTGGCCCACCAGAAAATGACCTCTAAAAGCTGCTGTTAATGTTGTATGAGCTATGTAGGCATTTTTTTCTTTCTTCCACAGGTGTGAAGTTATTTGCGATAGCTACAGGAAAGTCAGGAGGCTGCTAATTTATGAAGGAATTGTGTGTAAGTGGAGGAAATTGCCTGCAGACCATTATGGTTAATGTAGAGAATTCAACCTAAACCAAGTCCATTTAAAGCCCTTCCTTCCCAGTGGGAACTTCTGTTTTTGTGAATTCTTCTGCATGACTGCAGAAAGAGAGGCAGAAGATGAGAAGAAAGGGTACAATGAGGAGAGCACAAGAATTCAGAGGACATCTCTCAGTTTCTGCAATGAGCTGAAAGTCTTGACTTCATTCCTGTCAGACTCACATGCCACGATGGCATTAGGGATGTCTTCCCATAGTGCCTTTCCTCCCTATCTCCTCCTTCCACACTCACTGAGCTCTCACCAGAACCAATGCCATTTATTATGAAGATTACTCAAAGAGCCCTATGAAGCTGTCATTGAAAGCAAAAGAAATGTAGGCATTGGCTTTTGTGGAAGTTAAGGAGAAAAGTCTTAAGCAGGAAAAATTGGATCAAATGTGTTTTTCCAGTTACTATTTCAAATAAGTACCAACTGACCAAAGCAACTAAATCCCCTCCCTTGAAACAATTCCAAACTAGTGTTGGAGTAATTTCTAAACAAATCTGACAGAGCTTGAAGAAAGCCCAGCTCTGGATTTACTGCATATTGATGGAGCTACTTTGGGCAGGAGATACCTCTTTTCAAAGGAAACTGCTTGTAAGTTTACTCACAGTATGATTATGTGTGGCACAACAAAACCAGGGTTTCTAAGAAATAAGCTTGAGAGTACACTTTTTGCAAGAAAAAAAGATGAGCAGACCTTTTGGGGAAATGATTATGAACCCCAACATTGTTACTATAACGAAACCATGATATGCAGAACTCCTCCCTGGGGTTATAATTTCCATTTCCATTGGCAGAGCAGGGAAAAAAATTGAAATTTGCCTTTCATGCCTCCCAACTCCCTGTTATGGAGCACTCTGGCACTGAAGCATTATAAAATGAGCCATGTTCTCTTGAATGTTTTTCCGCTTTTTTGCACTAACACAAATAGTAGGGTTTCACATCTTACCATCAACATATATTCCAAATGCGTCCCTTGAATTCTCCATCTTTTCCAGTATAGCTCATTACATAATTATGCTAACTGGAAAGGAAAAATCTCATCCTGCAGAAATTTGTGTTCACTCAGAAGTGGGAAGAAACAAAAAAAAACAACAAAAAAAATTCTTATACTCACAGAAACAAGTGAGTACTCTTATAATGCAGCAATTTCATAATAAAGTTAGTACATAAATTCACCGTACAGTTCAAGGGGTTTCAGAAACAGGTTTTATAAATTATGGCTTAATACTCCAGAATTATGACAGTCTGCCAATCACTAAATGTAGGAAAGGATAAACATTTCTGTGTTGTGTTGCTTTGGTTTTTTTAATTACAAAGATCTTGACCACAAAATCCTTTTTGGAATAATTCCTCCAAATTACTCCAAGCTGAATTGAACTCACTCATCTTTATACTATTGGAAGAAGTTTCCAGTGAGAAGGAGAATTATTATTTTTTTTCCTTTCTCTTAGTGGATCCCTTCTGTGTTCTTTACTTATACCATGAAGTAAGATTTTCTTACTAATCCAGAATTTAGCAATCCCCTCTGACCACCTATGGAGCTGGCAGATGAAGGCCTGACAGTGTGAAAAAGCAAGTACCAGGTCTCATGCAGGGTTTCTGAAGGTGAGCTCTTCAAAATGGGGCCAATTATTTGGTCATTTCTGTCTGATGTGAACATGCCAAGACAAATCAGGAGCACTAATTAAAGCATAATACCAGGTCTGTCCAAAGAAATAAGGCTCATGTGAACATACTCTGGTTTCAAACGCTATTAAAGATCCATGCCAAGACCCATGATAATAAGCACAAGTGGAGAGGCCCAGCAGGGATTGGGCCACTCTCACAGTCCTATCTATAAGGCACGTTTGAGGATCCCATCTCAGCAGACTGATTTACAGTCTATGGGGAAACTTGGAGGAGGTGCTTCAAAACCCACCACACCTTCACTATATACTCGCTGCTATGGCAACATCAGCCTACATCAGTAGGATAATCACAATGTGAATCCGTATTTTCAGTTGCTTCATTTACTCTCCTCCACTATTATCTCCCCTATTTTCAAAAGCCAGGAGAAAACAGGGTGGATGGGGAGGAATATTTTCAATGCACCTCAATTAATCACTTCTGAGCCTGGATTCAGCTAATATTAGGCATTTAACTGATTAACCTGCATTTGGAAGATAATCACCCCATGCTGCCTCTGCATTCAGGGGAGAGAAAATGCCAATGGAGTCCAACTAGCACCCAAATCACTCCCTGAAAGTCCTTCTTCCCAGCTGTTGTGGAGCTCCTCCAAGGTGACTTAGGCATTTTTTCTGGATGTCTATAGATAAGTGGGCTAAACCTCTGTAGTGTGCAACAAAGAGAAAATAAATGAGTTGCCAGGCAAACAATAAACAGATATCATCAAATAAAATAATACTTAAAAATGTGATTCCAAACACACCAATATAGAGGGGTTTCAGGGGTTATTTTAATAATTGTTTTTTGTTTTTTTTTCTTAATCATGACTCATACTTTCAATAAGGCATAGGAAACTACTCATATTCAATTTATTTGCACAGGCAGGTAAAAAGAAATTTGATTTAAAATCAAATGTTTTGTGTTAAGAGGAATCCACAGTCCCCTTGTTAAGAAGCTGCTCTCATGGTTAAGGAACCAGCATGGAATTTTTATAGCTGTGTTTGTCACTAAAATATATGATTTTGCTCTTCCAGTATCAAAATATACTGAAAAATAATTTAAAAAGTCTTCCAGACTTATTTACAGAGTGTATATGACATTGTTGTTAGCAAGGGAGGCTCTGGGGACGGCAAAGAAATGAGAGAACTGAAAGTCCTGCTCCCAATGAGGCTGAAATGAGTATATTGTTTCTATTGCTTTTTGAACAATGGCCAGCAAATAATTATTCATAGAGTAAAATATACGGGTTTGTTTAGGGTCCCTCACACTGCAAATGATGGGCAAAGGATGAGATTAGATCAGTTGAGCGCATCTACTGCCTTCAAATATCTCCACCAATTTGCTTCTGCAAAATGCTCGTGGCAACCATTCAGGAAGAGTGGGCAGGAGCTCCAGCAGGTCATGGCATGTGGAAGAAACTCCACTATGGACTCGCCATGCCCTGAAAGGAGGGATGGATGCACAGACAAAAGGAACCAAGCCCCCACATCTCATCCTAACACACCATGATGGGCTGCAATTGCCCAGGAGCAGCTGGGGGGACCAAAATATAGGCAGCAGTTTCATTACTTGCCATAATTTACTCCTAAACTCCCAGACCTAAAATATTTAGCAACAGAACTAGCCTACAGTAATCCAGCTCTCTCATCTGTGTGTGGCACACACTATACTGTGTGCATGCTCATACACAGATGCTGTTAGGGGAAAATGAGGCACAAAGTCAGGCATCCACCAACAGTCACATGAACATACTGTGTTCAAGAACTAAGTTTTCTCTCCAGCACCTTGTTGTGTGACAGCACTGCAACTAAGAAACTATATATATCCTGCTCCTAGGAAACAACAGGTTCATTTTAGCAACTTTCAAATGCCAACAATTCAGACTTCTGATACTCTCTTTTCTCCCTGTGGTTTGCATTCCTCTGCCTCCTTGCCAGAAGATGCATTATGCTTTAATGCACCATCTTCTTCACAACATTTTAGTACACATTCAGAGGTACTTACTAGAATAAAAATAATGACCATTACACAGCAAGAGAACTAGGAGCTTACTGGTTATCAACCCAAGTCCAGAAGCATCCTGCAAGACAGTATTTCCTGACATAATTTCCAAAATGATCATCATGGCAACTTAGACACCTTGAGCTGAGAAGTAATTGGAAAACATTAAGATAATTTTCCTACTGTTTACTTTTTGAGGAAAATAAACAGAATGGCTTTTTTTGGGGGCTTTTTTTTTTTTTTTTCATATCCAGAACTTAAGTATGGAGTGTTTTTAATTTCAGTTTATTGCATGGGTGCATACTGAGTCATAAGGGACTTTTTTTTCCAGATGCCAAGAATTTCTCTTGGAAGTCAGGAATACAATATTATGTGCATGAAAATCAGGTGGTTATATGAAAGAGTCAAGAAACACATGCAAATATATACAACAGGTATCAGCAAACTACAACAGAGCAAGACATAGCATCTTTTTTATAACACTGTGCAATACACTGATTTTACAGACATTTCTAAGAACTCCTCCAAAATTATCTAAAATTTCTAACATGGAGAATGGAACCAGCTCACAGGAATACAATCCTAAGGAATGTTTGCTGCTTAATCAAACAATTTCTAAATTAAGAAATATCTGACTTTAATTAGCGTTCCAAGCTTCTGCATTCTGTATGAGGCATTCCTTAGAAAGCCATGCTAATTTCTCAAAAGCTTAAAAATTATGTCATAATATTTATTTCCTACATTTGTTACCAAATGCAAGCAGCAAATGCTGCAGCTAAAATGTTGCAAGACTTTGTCAGAAGTCCTAGAATTTGTTAAAACACAAGACACTAACTAAGTACAGGATATTTCTAATAAATGAAAAACTATTTAATAATTTGCTAGTGGTTGACAATATCCTTTCAAAAAATATAAAAGAAAAAACCTCACAGTTCTCTAAAAGTAGAAGTGGAAGTCTTTCTATCTTTAAAGGCTTTATTTAAGACTAAGCTTGAAAAGATCTGTTTGGGAGCTGAAAATCCTTTGTATGTAACTTAAGGGATAGTTTGACTTATTTTGGGCAGAATTTTAATTTCTGTGAAATGATGAAAGGACTACAGGAGTATCTCAAAAGACAGACAACTGAAGAAACACTAACATTAAACCACTAATTATATAGACACAGGGAATATTTTTGCTACTAAAAAAAAACCAACCAAAACCAAACCAACTGAAATAAAATCGGGATTCAGCTGCAAACTCATCAACCTGTAATTTCAAAGCTTACTGATGTGTCTACAGCTAATATTTAACAGAAATTTTGAAATTAAAGTAAAGCTCTGGAAAGCCAAAAATGAAGTCTGTCTGACTCAAACTCATCCCTCCAGCATTTCTTTGATCTCAGTATTTTCATTTTGTCACAGCTTGGTCACTTCTTTTTATTCCTCAGCTGCTCTGCACTGCTACAATACAAGTATCTATCTCACATATCTACTAAGAAGCTGTGCAATGAGTTTCTTAAAGTCCTGCTAAAGGTTTGTGATTTTTTTTGTTTGTTTTCACTTCTCAGTCACTACTATAGGGGAAGAAAATCTTATGTAAGTTAAGATAATAATAGCTACACTTGTTAAACACCACACTAAGTATTTCTGGAGAAGCAATGGAAAGTAACATCAGTAAATAGAAAAAATAGTAGGGTATAAAATTCTTAATAGTCATTAATTTGTTTCTTTCAAGACAGCTCTCTGAATGATGTGCAGGTAACTGAAATGAAACATACTAATTGCATTCGAGGAATTTAGTTCATAGTCTTCACCTTCATCCATTTAAAACAATAACAAGAGTGCAACAAAGAGGACCCAAGTAACTTTCAACAAAACTGTCACCTCTGAACTGTTTTGTTTACTGTGACATGAAACTCTGCTAATATACTTTCCTTAATGTAATTCATGGTTCAACACAGAGTCCAAACCTCTTTTGGATAGAATTAGCCACAGAAGGTTTGCAGAGGTGTTGGACGGTGTGTGCCCACACTAGTACACTCATGGACCACTGGCTCGCCTACCCCATGGCAACAAAGGGCTCTCAGGCTCTGCAGGATGAATTTGGAGGACACATCCCAAGGACCTGGGCAAAGGGCACTGGAAGGAGGGGTCAGGCAATGTGTGGGAAGGGCGACACTGTGCTCCCACATGTGGATTGAACTCAGTAGCGCTCAGCATCTCCAGACCCTCCATTTTTTCTCCAGCCTTCATCTGCAGACTGGGCAAGAAGGCTTGCCAGTAGTCCAAATCCAAGGTGGCCACACCTGCATGGCACTGCCCAGTGCTCCACAGAGACACCTGAGGTGCAGGAGCTGGTGGACGGAGCACTAGAACTCTGCTAGTGCAGCACTTCACTGAGCTCTAAATAAGTGACCTTGTGGCTCCCTACGCAAAACTGCATCATGCAGTACAAATTAGCCCATATGAGCATTCAGCTATTTCATTTCCTGCAGGTCTCCTGTCATAGTTTCATTACAAGCTGTCCTTTTCCATTGAAACTGCATTTTACTTAAAAAGGGCTATGAAAAATAAATGCAGCTGTAGTTGAACAAAGAAGTCAGGTCTGGGAGTGTAACAAATGTAGAGGAATCTTGCAGCAGTTTCTCATTTACACTGAATGAAGCAAACTTCACTTTGCTATATAGTTAAAAGTAATTGCTTAGCCTGCACAGTAACTAATTTTTAAAGTTTCCTTTTTTTGCTGAACCTTATGCTGGTTTTGGTTTTGCTTTGGTTTGGTTTTTTTTCCTTGTTTGTTAGAGTAAGGCAGAGATTCCCAAATCACTGAAGAATACAGTTTTGTTTACTTAACTTCTGGATAACACAAACAACTTACTTATACATTTGCTTTTAAAGTCTCTGCTGGCTAGCGACCTGGTACATTATTAGTGTCTTGTTAAGATCACTATAAATCTTTCAAAAGAAGTCACTTAAATCTGTAAGCTCTTCATGTTCTTGGCTCCTTGCTGTGTTTGGAAATGTGTTCCAGTATTTGTGTTCTTCAAGTTCCAAGAAACATCTTATCTGTCCCTAAAATCACTCCAGGAATTTTAGCATAAAACTGCCTTTTATTTTCCGTACAAACAGAAATCATTTTACAATCAGGTTCTTCAGCTGATGAATGTAGACCCTGACTCACTGGTTAATGGCTGTGTGTGTTTTAAATATTTACCTGTGCAACAAGCTAACACCATGCAAATGGGAGAGTGTGCAAGACATTGCAGAAATGGGATTTTTCCTCCATATTGTCTGAAATTCTGATTAAAATCAGTCACCTCCTAAAGTTCAGTTAGTGCACCAATATAACATGAATTCCATTTCACAGACTTCAAGCTCCTGTTTATTGCTCACATTGTTTTAAAGGCCGGTAGTTAAGAAAAGCTTGTGTCATGGTTAATAGAGGCAATATCTTTAATTGCCTTAGCCATGAAACATCACCAGTTCTCCTTAGATTACCCACAGGGTATCTTTTGGTTGGAATGGTAGCAGAGATGAATGCCTATTAATTCAAAGTAATGAATGACCTTATACATTCTCATGTGGACATTCAGTAGATGCTTGTTCAGCAAAACAAATGGGTGTGTGCTTAATTGTGGTTCATTCCAGGCTGATCCATTAACTGTAGTGTGTCTTCCCAAGAATGCATGTTCATTAACTCAAGTTAATTGCTATTCAATTACCTTGAGTTATAGTATGTCCCAAAACACTAGTGCAGTCAAACCCCCTAGAAATCTAATGTACTTCAACTGTTAATTAAGCAGTTCACATATTGTTGGTAACTAATTACCAATAATAGTTGGTAGTTTTAAAATAATAACTTCCAGTTAGTATGTATCAATCTTTTATATAAGTAATTGAAGTGATAGTATTTCTTCCTTGCAATAAAGCACACCTGCGGTAATACTACTATGACTACATTTGGCCAAAGATGTTCCCTGATATATTTTTTTTAATATAAATCATTTGTACAAATAGAAATAATAGCATCTGACTTATCTCAGAATGTCACTCAAATGAAAGCAGATGTTTTGTAAATCTGAGGGTTCTTTCTCTTAATTTTCAAATGTTCTTAAGATGTTACCCCAGTCTTTTTTTAGACATTTCAAACAGATACCTTACCATTTCATATGGTTTGATTTATTTGATTCCTGCTGATAAAATGACAGCATGGTCATGATTCTCGAAAGGAGCTCGAAATGCAAAGCTGTAGCAATAAATGTTTTTAAAACTGGTGAATGCCATTTGAATATATTTCTATTCAATATGTCCTTCTGAAACTAATGGAGCCCCTCCTGGGCACTTCTATCAGATTAACAAAGAATAACTGTAAACTCTTAAAGTTGTTATATCCAACCTGCACTCTAAAGCTTTTCCTGATGTGAGCTGGGGATACAAGGAGGAATTCTACCCCAGCAGCTTCTCATCTAACCATCACCCCCGAATTACTCTCTGCTCCAGAGGAGAATTATCTTATACCATTCACAAAGCACAGGTATCATAAGCACCCATTTGATTCTAATATTCTTTAGCCAAGAGAGAAGTATTGAAAATTTTTCAAATTTGTTCCACAAACTTCTTTTTCAGAAGTTCCACACTTCTGAAAAAAAACAAAACTGGGTTGTGGATGTTCCTACCCATCTTCTGCCAGAGCAGCCTGCAGGGGTCCTGGTTATGGCACTTGTCAATCTGAGAAAGGAAACCATCCTGCTTTTGGTCTCCTCTGTTTAACTGGGAAATAGACAGAAGTGGCACTAACATCTCTGAATGCACCTCTGCATCACAGCAGCGTCCTAATGGGCAAAGGGAATGGAATAGACAGAAGGAAAACAAGTGAGGGATAAAGGAAACATTAGAATAGGCAGTTTTGCTAGGAGTATATTTTAAACAAAACATATATAGAAACAGCAGCAGACTTCTTTGTTTCTGAGTCATTAAATCAGGAGATCACTTGCTCTGTTAACACTCATTAAACCATTCAAAAATGAATTATCTGCTTACACTTAATGGAGTGACAGGAATCACAGCTCTCCCCTTACCTGGGCCACACTGCAAAAAGCTGCAGAGAAGCAAGACAGGGAAAGGGGATGAAGACAGGCAGGAGATACAATCCCCCACATTGAAAAATGGGACTCAAACCCCTAGTAGTTACTCAGCTTCCTTTTCCTGGCATCTTTAAGCAGTGCACATACAGAGTCACTGCTTTGAGCTCCAGGGGCTGGAGAGGTTTGAGCATTGACCATCAAAGTGATGTTTTATCCCTTCTGCCTGCTAACTTCCTGATGCCATTGATCCTAGGATTCCCTTTAAGCCAACATACTTTCTTCCCCCCTTCCTCCTCCCCAGCACTGTAATGAATTATGGCACCTCCAGTGCCAAGCAGAAAAGCCAAGCCAAGGTGAGGCCACAACAGGGTTGTGCTGAGCTGCATAGCATATGGTTAGCACCAGTAAAGCAGCCAAAAAGCAATAGCAACTTGCAGTGAATTTCACACAAGACTCCCATCGGGATAAGCTCTTGCCAATCTCTAATATCAGCATAATAGAAGGGGAAAATTTCCAATCTGTACATGGCCAATGAGCACCTTCTCCACAACATGACAGCACCCTGGGAAACAGGTTCTAAAAGACACTCAACTTCTGAAAATCTTTTCAATATCTCTAGTTGCTAAAAAAGAAAAGAAAAAACATTGCCCCCTGTCAGAACCCAAAAGCTGTGTATTACACATCTTCCCCAGGCTAGAAAACCTCTCCTAGAGGAAAAAAGAAAATCCATTAATTTCCATCAACTAAGACACTGGGGGTTGTCCCAATACCATAGATTCAACTTCCACATGCAACAGATGGCATGCAGATCAATCTGCAAAGCATCAGGAGCTATACTCAAATTTACAAAACTATTTAGGTGCCTTTAGATAAAATTGAAGCGATTAGTTAACATTCCCCTTCTCAAAATGTTATTTTTCTATTTAATCTGAAAAGATTTTCAAAGATGACTAGGATTTGGCACTTCAAATATGGAGGCTGCAAACACAAAATATCTAACGGATGTGGATTTTTATAACAGAATACTATCAGAATAAATAAGATAATAAAACCAGGCCTCATAAAACAGCTGAGTTTGATCATGAAAAAGTAAAAGTATCACATATCATGATCAGATCAAAACATCTAGAAATTTCACTATATGAGACAAGAACTCAGTTGAGATTACTTCAAACATCTCTCCAGGATTGCTTTGCCCGTGTGTCCAAATTACATGGGGTCTGTTAACACCTCTCAGTACAGCTGCATGCTAATTTATTCATAAGCATTAAAAAAATAAATTTACATTACTGAAGTAAATCATGGTGATGATTCATTTACCCCAAATTAAAAAGCTTCATCTTCATATCTCTCCCAAATTTGACTTTAAGCATTTTAATTATTTCTTCCTTCATTGTTAGATCAATATAAATCGTCTTCAGTTACCAGAACTTGAATGTTCCTGAAAATTATGTTAAATTTAGATGCTAATGAAAACTGTTTACAGTGTTTAAGCACAGAAATGAAACCTCCATTACAAGCCATAAAACCTGTTAGTTATAACAAGAAACCTTAATTTCTACCTCAAATCTCCTTTCTACCATCTGCTTCCCTACATGACCCATCCCAAAAACCATGGACTAAACAAACAAACAGTAAAAAGGGTAATTGTTAAGTACTTCACAATGCAACAAACATTGAAAGAATTTAGTCCCATTAACCAGTTCACTGAAAACTATGTTATGAGGCAAACTAACCCATGTATGCCAGCTCATGCCAATATTCCTTCTCTCCAGACATCTTCTCAAACATCCCATATAGATATAAAACTTATAACACCCACTGAACACTCTCCAGCCTCCCAGCCATTAAAAGAAATATCACAAAGATATCTTCCCATAGCAACAGGTGTTTTCTTTTATCCAAAGCATTATGCAGTTAAATAGATATAAAATAGTTATGTTTTAAACATAAATAATATTTGCTCTGACCAATTCCTCAGAACTGGCTATGGAAACCACTGAGACTGCATCTATGACTGTTGTTCCTGGATGTTCTTCACCATGTGTCTTTGTACACTTACAGACACAACCATGTTCTTGGAAATGTTGCATCAATCAGTATCAGCTTCTGTGCATGGTGGGATTGAGGGAGCTTAAGGAAGATAGTGGGTTTCAAGATAAGGGTTGTATTCAGAATGCCAAAAGTCTATTTAGATTAAAAAGGGCTAAATCTCCCAACATGAACTGTCATGCACATTCCTTGTATAAATCCGAAGTCTAAATTGTGTCTGAGGTGGGGAAAGTTTAAAATTATTACAAAGCTCTAAAACAAAGTTTAATTATTTTCTGTGCTGCAGTAGCCAAGCAATCTTAAGAAAGTCATATTTCCTTTTTATTGGATTTAGATGAGATACAATCAGATCAGGCAAGACACTGCACTGTATTTTACATCCTAACAGCTTAAAATCTTTATTTCTTGCTTTTTCATCTGCCCCCAAAGAACACTCAACACAACACATCTCCAATGGGGTTATAGTACGAACAGAATTGTTCTGTTTGTGACTTCCACATTAGTCATGTCCCAAGGAAGACCGAGAAAAACCAGACAAACACAGCCATGCTAGACCACTGCTAAATAAAGTCCCATGAAGTTAAAAGCTAATGAGCTTATTTGAGCAATAATGTGGTAATGTGATTTATGCCATCTGGAATGCAGAATCAACATCTCATTCACTCTCTGCCTTCTCTCTGACTTCTAACCAACACCTCCCTGCCCTTAGCTAATATACACAACTACAGGGATAAAGTTTTGATTTTTGTATATCCACTGACTCCCAGAGACAAAAACATGGATTTTTAGTTTTGGTTCTTTTTTGTTTGTTTGTTTAAGAAATACATTTTACATAAATATTTTACATAAATTCTTTTTATAATATGGACAATTTAGTCAGAAGCTATAGTCTACCTCTTGACTGAGCTA
This sequence comes from Ceyx cyanopectus, assembly GCA_013401355.1. Lineage (NCBI taxonomy): Eukaryota > Metazoa > Chordata > Aves > Coraciiformes > Alcedinidae > Ceyx > Ceyx cyanopectus. The sequence continues at coordinate 17,613 of VYZU01004129.1, forward strand.
ATTCTCCACTCAGTTATCTTACACACCTTCTTTAATGAATACATGTTCCCTTGATTAAATTAACATTTTTGTCTAGCTAATTAGCCTGAAAAACCTGCGCTGAACTAATCTAAAAGTGACTTCATTACTGCTCATTGGTGCACGTTTGCTACCCATCACTGTCAACTCAACAGGCAAAGGATGGGAAGGACATTAACTCTGTCTTATTTGGCTTTCCATGGCTATCATCACCCTTGGAGAGTGCAGCCAATCGAGGGTTTCAATCGACCCAGTAGGACAGTGACAGATGTTTTAATCATGTGGCTTCAATCATTAGTGCTCATTTTCCTGGTTTGCCAGGTTTGTGGTTCTGAGAGACAGTTGAAACAAAAAATAATTAAACCTAACCATCTTAATTACCTTTTTACATTCATCCTTCAGCTGGAACAGTTTACAAGTAATGACAAATAGAAAACATAAATACAAACCAGTTTACCCAAACCAATGAGCTA